>QAOA01007505.1:59553-86198 GCA_003255065.1 Cercis canadensis | reverse complement strand
TGCTTATGTTAATGGATGAGAGGAGACAATCACTACAACATCGAAGGAAGATTATTGTATAAATGTTCGTGGGACTGTCCAATCTCAAAATATTCACAACTATAGTAACATCTATAACGACACTGCGAGTTTGTCCAATCTCAAAATATTCACATAAGCACTCTCTCAAATATTATCTCCGTCATGTCTCAAAAACTTTTTCAACACAAGTATTTATAAGTGCTCTCTAAGATTCTGTAAGACATCATTACTACACATACGATGATTAATAATTGAAGAAAAACTTACTAAAGGAGGAACAAAGTTTAATAGAAACATACCAAAGAGATGACAGTCAAGACTAGCATTTGACATGTACTCATAGACAAGTAGCTTCTCTTTTTCCTCTACACAGCAACCCAAGATTCTCAGAAGGTTTCTATGTTGTAATTTGGCAATGAAGATGACTTCATTCCTAAATTCTTCTAAACCTTGACTAGAAGTTTTGGATAATCTTTTAACAGCCACATGCCTTCCATCTGGTAAAATGCCCTGAGAATATTTGACTTTCCCACGATGAGAATATGAATACAAGGAGTTAAAAAACAACAAAAAAGTTAACCATAAAGCATCAGAATTCAATGTGTTGATACCTTATAAACGGGGCCAAATCCACCCTCTCCTAATTTAGACTCATCTGAAAAGTGATTTGTGCTATGCTGGATTACACTTAAAGGCATCATAGGAAGGTCTGCTTTCAATGAATCCTCCCTTTGAGTATGGTCTTGTAAAAATAATAGACCCTTCTCAGGTTCCAGTTCATCTGTTACTGAAAATTTTGAGTTAAGTTAAATTTGGACGGCATTTATATGGTTGATCCAATGGACAAACTGCGTTCGAATAATAGCTGCTAAAAGTCAATTGTGTGGCATTCAAGGTAGAAAAATCAGAAACTCCTCTTAGAAAGGCAGAAAATTTCTGCCTTGAAAGTTGCATCACAAGTTTATTTCTTGAAGAGCTTTTGATTTTTTATTTTTTTTTTTGCGCCTTGAAAGCTGCATAATTAGTTTTGACAACTAATCTAAATACACTCTAGGCTGATTAAACTTTTGTGAGTATTGTAAAATTACCTTTGCAACGCCTTTCCCACACGTAGTAGATACAGCCTAAAATTGCTGTTAGTGATAGTAAGCTTGTAATGCTGATTACCACAATCCACTTGGTAGCAAATTTTTTTCTGCCTGCATTATATGGAGAGGAATGAACAATTTTTAATTTGTACCATGCATAGTTTTGTCCGTCAGTATGTAAGCATTTAAACAGACATTGAAATACATATACATCCTATGTAATATGATAAATTCTTTTGTTCTCAACGAATATTATTCCTTCAAACACATAAGTACATAAACTAACTATCTCAAAAACTTAAACATGGAACTTAATGTACTTTTTTAATTGATGAATTGTATATATATGTTTTAGAATTTAGTACAATATCAAAGGATAAAGATATTTGGCCATTTTATTAAGTCTCTTTGTATTAATTTGTGAGTTTCTTCTACTGTATATTGGATAATTGTAACTAATTTTAGATTATTTTAGTATTGTTTCGCTGTTAGGGATATACTGCAAACAATACAAATAGATTAGGNTATATATATATATATATATATATATATATATATATATATATATAATTTAAATTCTCTAAGTATTAAAAATATAAACTATTAATCCTTAGCAAATAAGAACAATTAATAAATATTAACTCAAAATATAAATCATCAATCAAAATTCAAGTAATAGAATTTATCATATTTGATTAAATATTATTAGTATATTATAATTTTTTTTAATTAGAACAAGTGCATTATAAAAAGTCACAGAAAAATGATAAACCATTATAAAAACTAGGATTAGCTGCACAATGAGGACGTTTTGAAACACTTTCAAAAAAAAAAAAAAGAAATACGTGTTTCTTACATTGGTATCGTTTTGCGTTTTGGAGACGCCTCCAAAACGGGTACACCTCCTTCCTTGCTATTTCAGTGCTATGTAGATTAGGGGTAATATAGTTAAATTAAAAGCTTAGAGGGAACATTGCAATTGATGATGTAATAGGTTAGGGTGAGTGAGTACAATTTTTCTTAGTAAAAGTAATTATAGTCCCGTGGTCAAATTGATTAAATTATGGTCAAAGTCAAAAATTTCTGAGGCTCTGAAATTAAGGCTTTTAGAAAATTCCCTCTTGTTTTAATTTGTTTTAATTGGACACTTTTCACTTACATGACTCTTATCAAATTTCAAATACAAAATGTCACTAGTCACTTATCATCATGACATCTAGATTGCTTCTTTAACAGAAACTGAACGCATAAAAAATTTTAGTATACCATTGATTATACACCAAGTAAGAAGTTAATTATGATACGGCAGTTTATATAAAATATAATTTTATGTATAATCACTCATGTAAAATTTTTATGCATGCTATTAGCAAATCGATAATATTTCAAAGTATAAACGAAGTGATTGGAACCATTAACTTCTCTCTCACCCAGCTTCAATTTTGGATACCGTCACAAATATGAAATAAATGCATTTAAAATCCCTTTTCCACCTCTCTATAATCTGGTTTTGTGATCAGCACAGTTGCTTCATGTTGAAAGCGAAAGCTGGAGATTGCGGAACCTGCACGAGGCCCCTTAAACAAGGCCTGTTCTTAGATTATAACCTCAAATTGAATTTTGTAATTTATACATGTCACTTAACATTATTTCACATTTCTGGTATATGTTACACAGTATCTTAGTTTAATTGCACGTGTTGAAACTATACAATAACTCTATTAAAACAATAATTTGACCATTAGAAGAGCACTCTATGTTATGTAATTAGAGTTTCTCAAAATCATTTCATTATTCACCACTATTTAAAATTTTAATCAGATCATACTTCATGCATATCCAAGACAATAAAAGAAAAAAAAAAGAAGAAACTGTTTACCGGTTCCTGCAGAACCATTACTAAGGGTTCCAGTTGCTTGGTTAACCTGGTAGAAACGATAATTCTCTCTTCTCATCATGCAACTGGGACACAAAAGCCTCACGCCCACCCTGTCCCCTCCATCTGCCCTTAACAATTCCTGCAAACAGCGGCGGCATTCCGAAACATTGATATCGCTCACACACTGCACAACTCCATACCATTTCATAGTATTACTTAAATCCAATTCATTCACTGCAGAAAGCATGCTTGTTTCTGCTGCTGTTGTATTCAGAATCAACTCAATCATAAATTCCACAATCCTTTTTGCGACGGCGCCTTGTTCGTCGCCATTAATGCTGACATTGTAGTAGCTATAGGAGGGTTTCGTCGCAACAGTTCCAAAGAAGTCTATGTTAGAGTAATGAAGCATGCAATAGTTGTACCACATGATTGCAGTCACTTTGTTAGGGCAGCTTCTCAATATCTCTTGACCTGAAGTAATAACACAGTACTGGCATACTACGCTGCTCGTGTCCGGCCGGCAAATATACTGGCCATAAATGGTGGGGCTGTTGCCGAAACCATTGCCTACGGTGGTTTTCCCAAATCCATTAGTAGCTACTTTTGATGAAAGGGTTGAGAGGAGAAGTTCAATGTTAGACTGATGCATGCTGTTGGAGGAAGCATGTACGGTATCGCTTTCGCAAACTTGATTATACCATATGGGTTGTGCCATGATTATGATGTTCTTCTGGCTAAATAAGCATATGACCAGGAAGAAAATTATGGTAATGAAGCATTTGGAAATGGACCCAACTTCCGACATTAGCCTCTTCTTGCAAGAAGAGTTTACTCTTAGATCAATTAATCAAAAATTTAAGGCCTTTAATATTGTTAGTATTCTTGTTTTTGTTGCTATAGTGTTGGCTCATCTAGAGAACAATCGACATCGAAAAATTATTGTTTATGAGAAGACGGTCAATATTGGTTCCTATAAATTAATTAGAAAAGAAAATCAAATCATCTAGATTCTAAATTATTAAACGGTATTAAACTATATGGAACTTATTAAAAAAAAAATGCAAAGACAGTCTTCATTTTCGACACATTTTTTTTTTCACAGATGGAAAATGACAACTTTGACTATCAGAAGTACCACAAATTTCAATATAGAATGTGAACAATAATGGAGTACATAAGGTCAGTTTCCAAGCTTCTGACTCTTCCACTCCAATCTGTGAAACCAATGGCTGAGAACCATCACACCCCATTTCTTCTTTCGTTTTCAACCCTTCCATCTCGTTCTGGACCTTAATGGCAGAGAACCAATCGAACCTATATCTTCTTTCAGTTCATCAAAACCCAAATAATACAGTATGGTCCCCATCAAATTTTGTTATTATTTTTATTTGAAACCTTGCTAGAAGGCAGGACGGAGATCATGAATGCAGCAGTTTCTACTCTCTTTTTTTTCATCAAAGATGACTTTCCGTAAGAAACTGGCCTAACCCCAGAAAAGAACATCTGCATAGCTTGGAATTACATGGAAATATCACATCACTCCTTTATTTAGGTGATCCCACAACCATAACTGGTCATCATACGCGCGGTTGAATTTTCTCCCATGCCATCGAAATTTGGAAGGATTAATATGTTTTATTCCATGTCCCCACTGCTGCTTCATCATCTTATCTTACATAATTTTCTACAGGATCATTTTATCACAGGGCCAAGTCTACAACACAAAGGGCTGAAAATGGGTATCAGTGCAAATGACAATCAATGGCTGAGATTAAGCCACGTGTACATTCCAGATGAAGTGACTTAATATTGACTATAAATAATTAATTATATTTTGGCCCCATAAAATTTATG
Source organism: Cercis canadensis (assembly GCA_003255065.1). Lineage (NCBI taxonomy): Eukaryota > Viridiplantae > Streptophyta > Magnoliopsida > Fabales > Fabaceae > Cercis > Cercis canadensis. The sequence continues at coordinate 81,353 of QAOA01007505.1, read as the reverse complement.
TATTTACTTTTATTCTCCTCTCCCAAATTCCTCTACCTGAAGCATCTCAATCTGGGTTTCAACCCATCTCGTGAAATCAGCAAATTCATGAGCTACAAATCCGAATTGGATCTCCCAATTCAGCAATTGCTGCAACTTGCGAAATCGGCAAAATCTGTTCTTCGTTTGGGCCTCGATGTTGGGGGTGGAACTAGGGGTTTTGCGGCGAGAATGAAGCTTTATAATGTGACGGTGGTGACGACCTACCATCATCTTCTTCGGCTTCTTCATTATTGTTGGTAACTGGTAAGGTATATCCAGCAATCTCATAAACCAAAGGTGCAATTGTTCTCTGCTATTTCAAAGTTAGAATTAAAGCTTATAATGGGTGAAAAGCATTACCCTTGAGAAGAAATTATAAAAACAGACGAGTTTGATCAGCACGAACACTACCCTTATAGGCATCAGACGCTTTTCCCTTGACCAATTCTGGAGAATTTGCTCTATTTTCTCCAAGCAATAGTACTCATCGCAGGGCTCGAAAGCAAGACAGGAGCTCATAAGACCTTGAATGCTGGATCCATAGATAGACGAAATCAAGCCCCTATTCAATTCGGAACTTCTACTGGCACATTTGGGCATGAACTTCCTCCGACGAGACCATTTGCTCATCTTCTTCAAATACTGGAACATATATGGGCTTCTGGAACGGTCACTGTAGCAGGCGACTGACATGCAAGCGGCCACAAGCCATGTGCAGAAAGGAGAGGCCACAAAAGACGTCGCCATGGAAGACCCAGAAGCTAAAATCAAAAACCCATATCGATGGAGGAAAGGCGAAAAAACTAGCCTTTGACGCTAATCTAGAGCCAAACAGAAAGGATGACGAGTTTCAAAGAGTGAGGGAGCAAATGGGATAACTTTAAATGGGTAGACAGAAGGAGAGAATCTTCAGAACCCAGCATGACCCACCCCCAATATGCAAGACCCAGATGAAATCGAGGGATGTGAAGGGAGAAGAGTGATTGCCACTAAGCGAAACGAATTCGAAGTCCGGTGGGCCACGACCTGGAGTTCGACGCAAGAAGAAATCGGAGACCATGGAACTTGGGTGACGGACGGTGTGGAGGCGACAGAAATTGGGGGCGGAGATGAAGGAGAACCATCGCTCCAGCGATGGCTTCTGCAGATAAAACACTGCAACCAATGGCGTTGCTCATCGTCATTGTTTGGGGGATCGTTGTTGTTGAATTTGTGGAACTGAGATGGTTTGGAAAGCTGGATTGTTGGTGGAAAGCTGTGAGACGTGGCGGTGAAGGGGGGGCTGATGGAGGTGTTGCCGGAAAGTGCAAAGGAGGAAAAATTCTGGGGTCATTACATAATTTTATAAAAATATTGGGTCATATTGTTGTATTTCTTAAAACTGGTTCTTCAAGTAGCACTGAACATAATCTAGACCATTAAATGAAAATCCAACGCTCATAAAGAGCTTTTGCACCGGTGCCTATTTTCATCAATGGGTATTGTAGACTTGGCCTTATCACAGAGCTCTCTTTTCTTTCTTTTTTCTTTTTTTGGTTACAAAGGAGCCCAATTCCTTGTGCAAAAGAGAAGGAAGTACACAACATTTCGCATAGAATAGAGCAACAAAATGAAGAAGAAATCAAGTCAAATCTACAATCATATATCAATATATATATATCACTGGCCTTGAATTTGGCAAATGGATCTAAAACCTCTTTTATCTTTCTCCTCTCTAAGCTATATGGGGCTTATTAAAAAAATACCTAGTTGTTTAAGCAAGTCAATAACATTGCTAATTAATTTAAAAGTATTTAACTATGGATAATAACATTGATAATCAATTAAAAAAAAATTTAGGCTACGGAGCTCATTAAATGATTCACCCAAGTTGAAATGAAGTTTGACTAATCAATTTTCATATGGATTAGATTAGATTTGATTTGTCAATGACATATGGGTCTCTTAGCACTCATGTTAGTCATAGGAAGCAAAATATTTAATATCAAAGGTTCAATTCAGTCATGTACTCATTTACGCTCTCCAATGCTTCACACTCCTTTGTAATCAAAAGAAAAAAAAAAATCATAAAATCTCATATTTTGTTTACACACTTCGCTTAGCCGACGTTGTTTCTTTTGGTGTCAGTTCAGAAAATTTGACTATGTTTTATCACACTCTGTATATTTGCCCTTAACAGTATATGAATTTAATTAATACCATCTGTGTATAAACTTTAGCTGAAACGATTCAAAATTTAGAGGCTATTTCACCTAGCATACAATGATTATAATTTCTCTTTCAATCTTACATCCCAATTTTTTCTGCTTTTTTCCTCTTTTTTTTTTACCCTCTTGTTTCTGAATTCTAAGTAGTGGTAAGTTCCAACTCAAGATTGTTCCATGAGGATAAAGAGAGTGATAATGACTACATAATTATTTTTTAAATCACTGAATAATTTGAATTAAACTAATTTTATTTAATTTTTTTTCCCATCCAATTCACATATTACAGTCGTAGAAAGACGCTCATGAAAATATAATTATTTCATCGACATATTCACATGACTTTCATTGTCATCGATTTCTCCCTGAAGCAGCCCCCTCCCACTGTGAGTTTTTCAGTCGCAGATGACGTCGTTTGCATCATTATTAGGCTCCATCTTGCTTGTCTTACACGGGGTGCTTCTTTTTATTTTAATTAATATTTTTTTTTGGTTAATACTATGAGTATCTCTATTTTATCCAATTAAGCGTAGGCCTAATCTCATTTGAGGGTTTTAATTAATCTTTGTTACAACTGTAGTATAAAATTGTGTATAAATCAACTTGTAGACAATGGATGGATAAAAAAACACAACAATGACTTAGAACTTGTTTGGAATTTCTTTTGTATCTTGTTTTTTGTTTTCAAAAGTTGTTTCAAAAAGTGTATTTCGTTAGTTTTGGGTGAGCTCATTTTTAAAATAGTTTTAAGAAAAATTAGTTCATGATACATGTGTGTTGCATATACGCTTACATATACAATTATTTTGTAAACTTATCATATTTTTATATTTTTGTTTCTGTATTTGTTGATTACAAACTCAAAAAGGAAATGAAAATATTGAAGAGGGGTACACTTTTGGCAATCAAAAGATTTTGCATCTGTAAATTACATATATGTATTGGTCATAAAAATTAAACGAGAATAATGCATAAAACTAACATATTCACTAGAATTGAAAGAAATCGACAATGATATGGATTGCAAAAAATAGATTCTCAAAGATAGAAGTTTTACTTGGAGAAGATTTTATAGAAAGAAAAGTTTACTATTATTTATCCCAAAAAAAAGGAATATTAATAAGAGTATAATTTTGTAATTTTATAATTAAAGGTAATTTTTTTTTGAATAGTGTGTTTTGTGTAAAATAGATCAATGAGGACGCAAAAACAAGGGAATAAAGAGAATATTTTGAGGTATTCAATAAGCTCTTTTATATATAGTATAAATAATAGCGTATGCTCGTAGGTAATTGTATAAGATTAAATGAATAGGAATTTGTTCAACTGGTAAAGATCGAAACACTTTCTTTATAAGGCTTATGTTAGAATATAATTGTTATCTGTTTTCTTTTAATATGCAATCTATAAGTAAAACAGTTACTTATCCAGTTGGACGAATGTCTCATGGTCAAGCACTAGAAGACGTTTGAGGAGCAGGTCATCGTACTAGACAAGCCTATGGAAAAAACGTTGAAGAAACAAGTTAAAATAGCTGTCACAACCGTCAAATGGGCACTGTTATCCATGATATGTTACTTTGAGCTAATCTAAAGTACCTTATTGGACAAATATGCTGTTGGTAAGAAGCAGCGAGAAGCCAGACTGCAAGGATTTCTGACTGCAAAACCACAATTGAAGAAAAAAAAAAGGGAAAAGAATGAATTGTTGAAACCATTTCTAGCTACCAGAAGAAAACAAAATAAGAACAAAGAGAAAGACGGATACTAAACATGTCACAGTGCGATTTGTGTTACGGTTCTAGATTTAACAACTAACCGCTACTTAATGCTAGTAGTGCTAAGACATGCTAGCCCATTAAGACCATTAGGCTTGACTTATTTTGACTACTCTACCTACTTGTCAAGGACACCATTTGATGGAAAATAGAATGGAGAAATGTTATTCAAATATCTTAATTTTATTCANTATTCAAAAAAAAAAAAAAGTTGAGAAAAATTAATTAAGATTGTGAAGTGTTAATTGAATTCTAATCTAAAGTGTATGAAATTGAAGTATATGATCAACATTTTTCAATGAAATTATAGGAGGATTCCAGACTATAGAGTACACCTTCTTCATTCTCTCCTTTAATCATTAGTTAGTTCTTTCATATACTATGTTATTATATGTATCGATACACAATTATAGGTGTAAGAAATGATCATTATTTTGATACTATTACAAAGATATTGAAAAATTAAGTTACCCAATGTGTGTTAAATATTTAAATAATTAATAAATTTTAAGTTTATCTAGGTTACATATATAGTTTAAAAAGTTGATGTAAAATGGAGAGCAACTTTTATAAAATTAAACTTAAAATTTGTCTATTATTTGAATGTTTACTCACTAATTTTGAGATTTTTACAATTTTACCAACACAGGATATTAGTTGTGCCACCTATGATATGACTAGTTGTATCAAGTAGCATATCAGTACAAAAATAATACTATTGTGTATTGTAGAAGTAGCCGCAATCAATATTACGTGGTCCACCTACAACATTTTCTCTTAGTAGGGACTCCTAAGTGAAATGCTTCCAAAATGCAAAGGCAGTCTTCATTATTGACCCATTTTTTCTTCACATGCATATGGAAAATGGAAAATGGAAACTTTGACTATTAAAAGTACCACAATTTTCAATGTAGAATGTGAACAATAATGGAGTCCATAATCTCAGTCAATGCCGGGGCAAGCAACTAGGCAAACAATAAACCCTGTAATAAATTGCAATTACTGGAAAGCGTAAGGTTAGTCTAACCTGGGGTTGGAGGCAGGGCAAAAGGTAATGGAATAATCTGCAGAGGCACATGAGAAGGTGGTAGTATCGTATGCATAACTGAAGGCGCGTGGGCAGGCGGTCTTGAAGAACTGAGAGTAGGAAAAGGGTTTGCAAGTCTTTGGAGTATTATAGTTGCCAACGCAACAGTACCTGTCAGACTTGAAGACCCTGCATGCGCTGTTGCACCCCACGACATTGACTTGTTCACTGTCCGAGTGAACCATGAGCTCAGCAGGACACGCGCCATTCACATCCACAACGCAACCGGTGCTTGTGCAGTTGGTGCCGGAAGCGCCTCCGGGAACCACCATAATAGGGAGGTTGTAGCCGTCTACCAAGCTCACGTCGAAGTAATCAAGGTCGCCAGTACCACCAGCTAAATTGAATTCGACCAAGGTATTCGGTTGTGTCGATGATCCTCTGCCGTCGCATTCTACCATCCCTGATTCACAGTCACCTGTGGCACAGGAGAACTTACCAGTGGAGTTTAGGCTGCAGCCAGTTCGACCCCAGAAGCGACCTGACCAAGCAGTGGGTGCCACGATTTCCGTAGACTCACCCGTTTGAAGAGAGAAGCCAGTGGTTTGAATAGCTAGAGTGGCTGCATTTGAAACGGCAGCTGGCCATACTGTGAAGTTACATTTGTTCACTATTGTGAATGTGGTTAAATTTATTCCTGCAATAGGGGAATTAGCAAAGTCAAAACCAGCAACTTAATTTCAGGTTTTTGTTTTTGTTTTCAGTTTTGATCATTGTCACGGCAAATTCAGTTTCAATTACCTGATACTGATAGATGAAGAGTTAATAGAAACGAAAATAATAGTGTTAGCTGATCCATATTATATAGCTTACTGATTAGGATATGCTAGGGAAGATAGTCAAAAGAATGGGATGGTAATGAAGAAGAAGAAGGTGGAGCTGTGAAAACAGTTAGCCTGTTCCTCTACTCTTGGGTAATTAGGAAATTGGGGCTGTTCGGAAGAGGGCCGAAGAATGGGTCCATGACTAAAGTATAATCACAAAATAAATATATGCTAGACTTAATCTGTATGAAATAAGAATTAAAAAAACTTTACATTAGAGGGTATAATTGTTGCTAATAACCTATCATTTAGTAGCATCTCTTTTGGTCATAGAAACTAATGGATTGATGTTAAGAATTCTTTTTTTGTTGTCCACTCCCCTCTTTTTGACATATGAAATTACACTCCTTTGTGAACAAAAATAAATAAATAAATAAAGAGAGGACTTTTTGAAAAAAATGAGGCAGCAGTGGGGACATGAAATAAAACATACTAATCCTTCCAAATTTCGATAGCATGAAACCGTGTGATGGCCAGTTGTGATTGTGGGATCACCGAAATAAAGGAACGATGTGATATTTCCATATGAATCCAAGCTGATGCAGGCCTACCAATTAATTAAAGCCGCCTCACTACTCATGAGTCAAGTCAAGCCACTATCAATAATTTCCGTGGAATCTTGGTAAAATGAATGATTTGAAACCACTCCTTCTCCTTTCTAGTTCATTGCGAGAAGAGGCAAATGCCGAGAGCAATGTCCGCTATTACTAGATCATCCTTGTTTGTCACCATTATTCTCTTCTTCATGGTGTGCTTGTTTACTCAAAACATAACTGTAGCACAGTCTAATAATTACTACCATTTTTGTCCCAATAGCACCAAGCTTGCTTTCGCTAGTCATAGCCTTTATCAATCTAATCTTAACGACCTCTTCTTAAAACTCTTGTCTAACGCAAACATTGAGGGCCAAGGGTTTTGGAACACCAGCGTAGGGAACATCACCACCCCACCGTGTACGGCAGCTACCTCTGCCGTGACGACCTTAGCTCCATCTTCTGTCATTACTGTGTTTACAATGCCAGACGAGATCTTGCGGCAATGTCCTAACAACCCGTCGGCAATTATTTGGTACGACGATTGCATGCTTCGTTACTCGAATGAGAATTTCTTTGGAATTATTAGAGCAGCTCCATTTTGGTACGTTTATAGTATTAACAGTACCGCTGACTCGAGGAAAGTTGAGAACGTTGACGATTTCACAAGCGGATTGGTTGTGAATGCGACAATGGACAAATCAAAAACGTTGTTTGCAGCAAATGAATTTAATGTGAGTGGTAATGAGAAATGGTATGGATTGGTGCAGTGTAGTAGAGACATAAATAGTTCTGATTGCCATAATTGTTTGGAATCATTGTTAAACACAAGGCCAGAACCTCGAGATCGCCTGGGCATGCAGCTATTGGCTCCAAGTTGCTTGGTTATGAGAGACAGTTTCCTTTCCTTCAACCGATCAACAACGCCTGTTCCTCAGCCCAATCCAGGTATGATAATATGTATTTTTTGTTTCATTATGATTAAATATAGTTTTTAAGAGTTTCAATTTGGCTGTTTTACTTGCAATTTCAACAAGTTTATCTTTTTGAGGTAATTTAATTTAGTTCCTCCCCTAAGGATTACAGATTATGTTGTTGTTGCAATATTTTAACAACGTGGTTAAGATAAGTGATGGTGTGGATAACATGACAACCTGTTATCATGCCATATTGTCACTTGTCATTGTTACATCATTAAAGTATTCTCATGTTAGCACAACTGCATCCATGTGCTGGTTAGTAGCCGTAAGAGACGTAAGGATTCCAATTTAAAAACAATAGCAATTAATGAAAGTATTAAAATTATACTTAAGTCTTTATTTTATTCATGACTACACAACTCTTAAAAAAGGGAGTGGGAAAGGAAGTTTACTTGCTTACTTTTTAAGATAAAAAACAATCGTTTGACTTTGGCACATGAGGTGGTGGATTTGGCTAGGTAACATAATGAAAATGTATTGGAACTTTAATTAATCAAACGGCATACATAAAAGGTAGTTTAATTGCTTGAAAGTTAGAGTAAGGCAGCTCAGCTGTAGCTAACTTGCTTGCTAAAGGTAGCGCTAGCTAAGTAAGGTTTGCTGCTGCTGAGTCATAATAGTTCACAATGGTATAGATAATTACATATGAGACTAACAAGGAAAAATTTGGCCACTTAAGCAATCTTGTATTGCTCTGACAAATTGAAATAAAAGAATAAATTGTCATTTGCATTCTTGAAAAATTGACTTTTACAAATTAGTTCTTAAAAAAAAAATTATTACAAAATAGTTATTCAATCATAAAGATTTCTATAAGATACACATACCATCATTACAAAATCATTAATTTTTGGACCAGTTTGTTAGGAATCTTAAAGATTGTAATAAACATTCTTTTAAAGATTAATTTGTAAATATTCGAATCTTTCAAGGACTCAAATGACAGTTTATTAAAAGAAAAAACAAATTCTAGTTGTTATTTATTTTTAGCCAGCATTCTAGATTTCTTTTTAATAGATAGATAGGGATTTTCTAGCAAAAATATGAATCAATTAAAATTTTAGCGTGGGACCTCAACTATTTTAAGAGATTCTTAAATTGGTTGTGTTACATGTGCTTGTGTTTGGCTAAAATTATAGTTATTAGTTAAGGCATGGTAAAAGCTATTAGGGCCGGGTGAGTACGGAAATAAATGAAAAAGAAGAAGCAAATATATAAGAACCACTCCGATATATTATGTGTTTGTGTTTGGCAAGAATCCCACTCTATTGAAGTTTTCTTTCAGAACCTTTCAAGACATGCATAAAAATTGGTTGTGCCAAAATCCTAGGTTAAAAAAAAGATAAATATCAAGTCTTACTCAAATTATGTGCCAGTCATCCTATCCTATGTGCTAAGATAACCTACAAATTGTATGTTGTAATCCATAAGCTTTTTTTCCCTTGCTAAATACTATACTGCAAAGACCATATTGTTATGATAAAGCATATATCCTTTTTAGTTCCTTATTACTTAATTTGCTTTAGAGTAATAGACAAATTAAGATATATACTTAGATGATTGTCCCGTTCTATTTACTCTTTTTTAAAAAAAAAAAACACTTTTCAGTTGTCACATTTTCAAACATGAATGAGAAATTTTGATATTTAACACCACAGTTTTAAATTGCACCCCGCAATTTTATTATGTCTGCAATTATTATGGTTTTAGAGGTTCTCACAACTATAATTTTCTACAATTTCAGTATGCCATTATATAGTATATTTTTCCACAATTTCCACACCCAAACCACAACAGTAACTATGACCACATGGCAATTTAAATCTATGGTTAACACAATCTACAAATAACTTATCCAAAAAAAAAAAAAGGAAAGCATACACCAATAGCATTATACAAATGCGACATTATGATCTGATATATATTAATGCAGGAAGGAAGAAAGGTGCTAGCAAATTAATGATTGCGTTAATTATCAGTATAACCGCAATATTAGTAGCAGCTCTATCAGCTTGCTGCTACTGCTTGTGGTGGAGGAATAAAAATGGTAATTTTACACTTATGGCGCTTTATGTACCTGCAAAAGCTAAATCCACATACTCAAGTTTGTGCACTGCATCAAAACCAAACTAACATTGTTTGAATGATATATAGATGGACTACAACCTACGGCTGATTTTGTTCTTCGTGGCCATCCTCAAATCTAATACTCATTTAAGGCAGACCTTCCTATGATGCCTTTGCGTATCATCAAGCATTGCACAAATGGCTTTTCAGATGAGTCAAAGTTAGGGAGAGGTGGATTTGGTACCGTTTATAAGGTATTTAAAAAATGGATTCAATCTGAAGCTAATGCATATTTTTGCAATGTTTGGTACACTAGTCTATTTACATTGACATGTAAGATCATACTTTTGTATTGATAAATGCTATTCATAGACTCCAATTTTATACAATTTCATATTTTTGTGGGTCCTAATTGAATTTGGGCTACTCAATTTTATTTTATTTTTTTTAATAATGAACTAAACTTAAAATTGTAAGATAGTTGGCAAATGTGGTATGAATTGGTACAAAGTTGTGGTGTATAGGTGACATAACTCATTGGTATTACACACCCTAATACCAAATACTAGGAATCTAATGTACCTATGTTTAATATGACTATGGGGAAAAAATTCAAAATGACCATGGGGGAGAAGAATGTAGATATCTTATATTCCTATTATGCTTGCATTCTAATTATAGGCATTCAATACACTGGAGCATCTCAAATTATGGTGTACCAAATGTCTCATTTGTTTTTATTTAACTATATTATTATTTATATTCTCTTTTGTGAAAAAAAAAAATTATTATCAGGGTATCTTACCAAATGGAAAGCATGTGGCAATTAAAAGGCTCTCCAGAACTTCACATCAAGGTTTAGAAGAATTTAGGAATGAAGTAATCTTCATTGCCAAATTACAACACAGAAATCTTTGGGTTGCTGCATGGAGGAAAATGAGAAGCTCCTCGTGTATGAGTACATGCCCAATTCTAGCGTCGACTACCATCTCTTTGGTACGTTTTTTGTGAAACTGCATCCCTGCCTTTCCTTAATTGGTAAGAGTGTGCTTGTTAGAGGTAAAAATAAAAGAAATGAACATGAAATGGCCATTGCAAATGAGAAGTGAAATGATTATATGATTTTCTTTTTGGAAAATACTTGATAGATAGACTATTTTTGATAATTTTGTTGCCAAATTGAAGTGTATTTATTACTATCTTTAGATGAATATGTGATCTTTATTACTTTATTTTTCATTTAAAGGTGGTTATAAGTACACTTTTTCTTTTGGCTAATTAAAATCATTGTATATTTATTAATTTAATAAGAAAACGCAGTGCAAAAAATGACAGTAGAGTGACCATGGCCATTTACATTCCAATCATAGCAAAATTTTCGACCCTTATTTGAGATGAACATGATAAATGAAAATAATTTTCAATTATCTCATTTTTAATCAAATTCTCTAAAAAATACCAATAAATGAAAATTAAACTCTTTTCATTTCTTTCGTTTTATTTTCATTCATCTCTACCAACGGCTTTGGAATACAGAAGTCACATCATCCACATTTTTGATAATTATTCCATCTGTGGTACGTAGTTCAATTAAACTCCACATCAATTTTCTATAAGATTGAGAAAATTAAGATCGTTTTTATGCCTTTTTTATTATGCGAATCTTCTGTTTAGCGTTGCCATTCCTGCAAATACATATTTCACAGTGTAATTTCCTATCATTTTTCTATCAGATGATGCAAAACGGAAACAACTAGACTGGAAATTGCGGTTGAACATCATTCAAGGAATTGTGAAAGGCCTTTGTTATCTACATGAGGAGTCTCGTCTTAGATTGATTCATAGAGACCTTAAGGCTAGCAATATTTTGTTGGATGAAAAGATGAATCCAAAGATCTCTCTGACTTTGGCTTGGCAAGGGTTTTTGGAGTAGACCAAGTAGAAGAAAATACTAGAAGAATAGTTGGAACATAGTAAGTATATATTAAGTAAAGACCATTTCTTTTAAGTGATACATCATGGTAAAACAAAGATTTATCATTAGCATAATTTTACAGAGAAGTTCTTGTGTAGATATGGTTTAATTATTCTTGAACTTAGTAGAGGAAAAAAAAAAAAAGAAGGCACTTGAGCACGTGTGGGAATATCTCATTTTTACTTCACTTTAAACTGATAATTTACTTTATTTTTTGAATTGAATAACTAATACTATTGTATTGATTTGAACAGCAGATACATGACTCTGAATATGCTATGGAAGAAATTTTTTCAGTAAAATCTTATGTTTTTAGTTTTGGAGTTCTTATATTAGAAATTATTAGTGGAAGAAAGAATGGTGGATTTCATCTTCAAGAACCTGGTCTAACTCTTCTCAAATATGTAGGATTTGCAATCTTTTTATTTTCAAGATTTTTTTTTCTTATTTTTCTTCCTCTTCCTTTTAGGTGAAAGGAAGGAAAAGGAAAAGCTTTAACCTTCAAAGCATGTTCATAATTAAATAATTGAAATTTCATACAGGCATGGAGATTATGGAATGAGGAAAGAGCTCTAATGTTGATGGATCAATTATTAGAAACTTCATGCATACCAAATGAAGTTGTAAAATGCATACACATCGGTTTGTTATGTGTTCAAGAGGATGCAGCAGATCGACCCAGCATGCCAAATATTGTTTTAATGCTGTCAAGTGAAATGGTAAACCTTCCAAATCCTAAAGAACCTGCATTTTCTGTGGGGAGAGCGGTTGTGGAACAAGAACAGTTGGTAGAAACTTTCAGGCATTGTTCGGTCAATAAAGTAACCATTTCTGACATTGGACCTAGGTGAATGGTGCTAGCTAGACAAGATATTGAGGCTCTGTTTTGCAAGTTCTCTATTGTACATTTAGAAGTTGTGGAGTTAGCATTATTCTTTCAGGTGGGGTCAATTGTTTTATGTATGCAAATGATTGTTCAAGTCTTCTTTGCTACCTCTTCCATCTCTCTCTGAGAAGAGTAAACAGCAATTTCCATACATTATTTTCAATTGTTTCAGTATTCACCTTAATATGAGCTTTACTTCTATCACGTGCAATATGACTGATATTGGCAGGTTTTTGACTTGTTCAATTTCACTATGATTCACCTCAACCAAATTCGAGACACAGGAACACAAACACATATATTACAACTGGGCCAGGGATCTCCCAGGTTGGAATCTCTGTTCCCTCATATGAATTAAATGCATTTAAAATCACTTTCCACCCCTCTATAATCTGGTTTTTTGATAAGCAGATTCAGCACAGTTGCTTTATGTTAAGAGCAAAATTTGGAGTTTGCAGTACCTGCACCCGGGTCTATTCCCCCCCCCCCCCTCTCTCTCTCTCTCTCTCTCTCTCTCTCTCTCTCTCTCCAAACAAGGCCATGTTCTTAGATTATAACCTAAAACTGAATTTGTTAATTTACACATGTCACTTTACTTAACACTATTTCACACTGCTTGTAGTATGTTACACAATATCTTAGTTTAACTGCACCAGTTGAAACTTACAGTGGCTCTACATTCAAACAATAATCTGACAACTCAGATTGATTACAAATCATTAGACAAGCACTCTATAATATGTAATTAAAGTTTCTCAAAATCATTTCATTCTTTACCCCTATTTAAAATTTTAACCAGATCATAATTCATGCATATCCAAGACAATAAAAGAAAAAACAGAAGAAACTGTTTACTCTTCCTGCAGAACCATTAATAAGGGTTCCAGTTGCTTGGTTAACCTGGTAGAAACGATAATTCTCTCTTCTCATCATGCAACTGCGACACAAAAACCATTAATAAGGGTTTCATATTTTCTCTCTTAGACCTTCTCCTCCTTTAATTTTTTTAATTATTATCATATCCGCCTGTACATTGCCTATGCTTCTTATTTCCTTCTCCTTTGATAATCTGCTGTGTTTTGAATCTGTAATTGGTTTAAAATGAGTTTTCCTCTGCTAAGTCTAACGGGTGAGCTCCACCGAATCGTGAAGGCCAAAAAGTCTAACAGAAATTTGCAGAAATAACAGAAATAAAAAGTAAAATCAACAAGAAGTGAAGCTTATGCAATCATAAATAACAGTAATCTAGAAAACAAGCATTCAGAATAGACATAAACTGGTGGACCAAAAAATAAAAAAGGAATATAAAAAAACTCTGAATTTTCAAATTCTCAAGGGAGTTCAATCAATCAAGACTAAATTTCCATCCGAGCAGTGGCCAATTTTCCCAACTCCCCGCACCCCCTCCCTCAACTTTGGATCTTGTACTTTGCTCAACAGAAAAAAATCTACTTAGTACAAAATGATGGCAATACTTAACACTTGGTGGTAATACAGGAAAGTTAGAATGTCTCGCACCTTGAGCACAATCTCATCAATATGTTTTAACCATTACTGATCACTTCCTCATGTTCAACAACAGGACGATCCATATGGTGAAACATGTGTTAAACCAATATCAGAAGTGGATGATGGAGGTTGATCTTAGCTGTCAAAGCCACCTCAGCAGCCATGTCAGCATGTCAAGTCAATGCTGATGTTAATAGTCAATGTTAGTTAGAAAGTTAGTTATTTCTGCTGGCTGTAGATCAGTTATTTGATTCTTCTTAATGGCTGAGCTGTACACCAGCGTATGCATATATAATGTATTGTTAGCTTGTAATTGATTAATTAAGTAATTCATTTCCTTTAGAATCAAGATTAAGATCTGAAGATTCATTCTCAAATTCTCTCTGTTCTTCCTTCTGGTTTTCTCTCTTCTGCATAATGGTTTCTGCAGAATTTATATTTTCTGTCTAAGCAATCATCGTATGATTGCTTCTCTGATCTTTGATCCGTCATCAAGCATCTCTTCTTCATTTCTGAATTCTTTTATGGTATCAGAGCTCCTGTAATGGCATATCACAGTTCAAGTTCTGTGGAGTCATTTCATGGTTCTGAAAATTCACAGCTTCCAATGTTTGGTCAATCCCTAACAATCAAGCTTGATCGAAGCAATTACCTGATCTGGCACAATCAACTTCTTAATATTGTGATTGCGAATGGCTATGAAGGGATTCTTGATGGATCTCGATTCTGTCCAGAAAAGTTTGTTCAAGATTTGACCACTAGAAACTTGACTTTGAACTCTGACTACACGATGTGGCAAAGGCAAAATCGTCTAGTTATGAGTTGGATTTACTCTTCATTGATTGAGCAAATCATGGCTCAGATCATGGCATACAACATAGTATTTGAGATTTGGAAAGCACTTGCAGAAAGCTTTGCTTCTTCCTCACGAGCAAGAGTCATGGAATTGAAGCTAAAGTTGCAGACAACAAGAAAAGGAAATCTTGGAATTTGGGAGTACATGATGAAAATTTGAAGCATTTGTGATAATCTTCGAGCAATAGGAGAAACAGTGACTCAAGATGACCAAGTTATGGCAATTCTGAGTGGTCTAGGCATGGAATACAATCCAGTTGTGGCATCACTCAGTCTTGAGTCAATCTCCATTGAAGCACTGCAGAGTCACCTTCTTACTTTCGAAGGAAGACTTGAAAGGCAAAGATATGTGGATGAGCAAGTGTTGATGCAGGCCAATGCTACAATGTTTAATCCATCTGCAGGAAAGAAAAGATTCAACAATAACTCTCATGGTTATCGTACTGGTAATCATGGTTCTCAAAATGAACATCCATATGCACCACCTAGATCCTTCTCAAATCAAGGAAATCAATTCAAGAAGAACTTCAAAGGTGTGAATAGCAATATACCACAGTGTCAAATATGTCACAAACCTAGCCATGTGGCCTCTGATTGCTAACACAAGTTTGATAATAGCTTCTAACCGAAATCTGCTGCTGGTCATGGTGGTCATGGCACACAAAATCAAGATCCACAAGCACTGATGGCTACCTCAGGCACTGTAGAAGACACTCCATGGTTTCTTGATACTGGGGCCACGCACCATGTGATAGCAAACCTTGGTAACTTAGCACTGCATAATCCTTTCGTTGGAAAAGAAGGTGTTACTGTGGGCAATGGTAAGACTCTATCTGTCCTTAACACTTATATCACATCTCTTCCAGCATCTAAGAAACCTTTATTACTCAAGCATGTTCTTCATGTTCCTAAAATTACTGCTAATCTGGTTAGTGTCCAAAGGTTATGCAATGATAATCATGCTTTGTGGAGTTTCATCCCTCTTACTTTCTTGTAAAGGACCAGACAACCAAAGAGGTGTTGCTCCAAGGAAAGCTTGATCAAGGTTTATACAAGGTTATGTCTCAAGCTGTTGCTGACAAAAAGTTTGTTTCTGGTTTACCAAAGGTTTTCCAAGTTTTTAGTTTGAATTCAAATAACAATGCCTCAAAATTGCAACTATGGCATAATAGGTTAGGACACCCTGCAGTTGATGTCATAAATAAAGTAATGACTCAATGTAATTTCCCTCAATTTCCATTCAGAACATCTGATATATGTAGTTCTTGTCAATTGGCTAAAAGCCATAGACTTCCTTTTGTCAAATCTGTAACTACATCAGTAAAGCCTTTTGATTTGATTCATATGGATTTATGGGGCTCTCCTTCTTGCTGTGCCATTAATGGAGCTTGTTACTTTCTCTTACTTATTGATGATTACAGTTGTTTTTCTTGGATTTACTTACTGAAATCAAAATCTAAGGCTTTAGCTATGTTTCAAAGTTTTTTAGTCATGGTTGAGAGACAATTTGACAGTAAAGTCAAAGTTCTCAAATTAGATTTTGGAGGGGAATTTGTTGCCTTTGCTCAGCTAGTCAAATCATTGGGAATCACTCATAGGTTTTCATGTCCTTACACTCCTCAACAGAATGGCTTAGTAGAACGAAAGAATAGACATGTAGTAGAAATTGGATTATCCTTACTTACTACTGCAAGCATTCCTACTTTATATTGGCCATTTGCCTTTCAAACAGCAGTGCATTTGATTAATAGGTTACCTACCTCAGTACTAGCACATAAATCTCCTTATCACCTTCTATATCAGAAAACACCTGACATGACTCAACTCAAAACCTTTGGGTGTATGTGTTGTCCTTACCTCAGACCATATCGTCACCACAAGCTTGAGCCCAGGTCAGCTGCCTGTTGCTTCTTAGGGTACAACAGTAAGCATAAAGGTTTTTTATGTCTGGATATGACTTCCAAACGCATCTATGTGTCTAGGCATGTTATTTTTGCTGAAATGGTGTTTCCCTTTCAGTCTCCACCTGCATCTACTACTGCTGAATCTTCTCAATGCTTAATCCCTGTGGTTCTGCCTCCTACTTCTAGCCTCACTGTGCCTAATTCTCCTTAGAGTGTCAATTCCTCTCCTCAGCAAGCTCTTGTCATGAATACAGATGCTATCTCTAATGCATTACCTTCACCTGCATCTGCTACTTCTAGTAATGCTTCTCTGAATTCCCTGCCTATTCCTGATGCTTCAACTATAGCTCCTACTAGAATGGTTACCAGAAGCCAAAATGGTATTTTCAAGCCAAAAGGTTTTCACTTCTGCTTATTCTTTAGTTATAGCAGAACCCTCTACATTTCATCAAGCTCACAAATCTCCTGAGTGGATTGAAGCTATGCAAAAAGAATTCCAAGCACTACAAGCCAATCAAACTTGGGATCTCATTCCATGTCCTTTTGATAAAAATGTGGTTGGCTGCAAATGGGTTTATAAACTCAAATACCATTCAGATGGCTCTGTGGAGAGGTATAAAGCTCGGTTAGTGGCTCAGGGTTTCACTCAAACTTATGGTATCGATTTTTTGAGACCTTTAGTCCAGTTGTTAAACTAGCCACCATTCAAACAGTCCTTACCATTGCTTTGTCTCATAATTGGCCTCTGCAACAATTCGATGTCAACAATGCATTCTTGAATGGTGACTTACATGAGGAAGTGTTCATGAAGCAGCCATCAGGTTTTGAAGATCCCTCTGTGCCTCAGTATGTTTGCAAGTTGAAGAAGGCCTTGTATGGACTCAAACAAGCTCCTCGAGCTTGGTTTACCAAACTCAAGCACACACTGCTTGCCTAAGGGTTCAAGTGCACCATTTCAGATAATTCCTTGTTTGTTTTTATCTTAGCATCTCTGATCATTTACCTTCGTATATGTGGATGATATTATCCTCACAAGTTCCAGTTCTTCTCTCATCAAGTCTCTTGTGACTTCTCTCAACATTGCTTTCTCCTTTAAGGACTTGGGATCTTTGCACTATTTCTTGGGTATTGAGACCTCTAGAACTTCTCAGCACTTGTATCTCTCTCAAACAAAGTACATCTTTGATTTGCTTCATCGAGTAGGTTTGGAGAATGCCAAACCAGCACCTATGCCCATGATCAGTTCTCAAGTACTCTCCCAAACATATGGCACATGCTTGCATCAGCCTTTGATCTATAGGAGTTTGGTAGGGGCTCTTCAGTATTGTACTATAACTAGGCCTGATATAGCATTCTCTGTTAATAAACTATGTCAGTTTATGAGTGCACCTACTGATGTGCATCTTCAAGCAGCTAAGAGAGTGCTCAAGTACCTAAAAGGTACCCTCTCATATGGTATTACTTTGTCCAAATGCAAGTCCTTACCTTTGGTGGCCTATTCTGACTCAGATTGGGCTGGTTGTCGTGATGACAGGCGCAACACCAGTGGCCATACCATATTCCTTGGCTCTTCTCTCATTTCCTGGTCCTCTGGCAAGCAAAAGGTAGTGGCTCGTTCAAGCACTGAGGCTGAATATTGAGCACTTGCCAATGCCACCTCTGAACTTCTATGCTTGCAATCTTTATTGAAGGAACTCCATTTTGCCTTGCCATCTCCACCTATTCTGTTTGTGTGACAATCTCAGTGCCATATTCCTTGCTGCTAATCCAGTTCTGCATGTTTGCACCAAGCATATTGAGATTGATTGCCACTTTGTTCCCGATCTCTTGCTCAACAAATCCCTGAAGCTTTGTCATGTTCCTTCCTCAGCTCAGTTAGCTGATATACTCACTAAACCATTGTCTACAAAAGTCTTCTTGTCCAATAGACACAAACTCACTGTTTGGCCTAGCACACTGAGTTTGAAGGGGGATGTTAAACCAATATCAGAAATGGATGATGGAGGTTGATCTTAGCTGTCAAACACGTCAGCAGTCATGTCAGCATGTCAAGTCAATGCTGATGTTAATAGTAAATGTTAGTTTGAAAGTTAGTTATTTCTGCTAGCTGTAGATCAGTTATTTGATTCTTCTTAATGGCTGAGCTGTACACCAGCGTATGCATATATAATGTATTGTTAGCTTGTAATTGATTAATTAAGTAATTCATTTCCTTCAGAATCAAGATTAAGATCTGAAGATTCATTCTCAAATTCTCTCTATTCTTCCTTTTGGTTTTCTCTCTTCTGCATAATGGTTTCTGCAGAATTTATATTTTCTGTCTAAGCAATCAATGTATGATTGCTTCTCTAATCTTTGATCCTTCATCAAGCATCTCTTCTTCGTTTCTGAATTCTTTTAACATGTACCTAGTACTGGATCAAGGAAATCTGATTGCTTAATGGTATAAATCGATCTTTTCCTTTTCTTTTTCATTTTGGCTAATACAATTCTTGATAAGTAGATACCCGCTTTCACTTAGTGTTTTGTACTTTTTTAGGTTTATTTGTCTTCTCATTATTTTGAAAATAAGTATATCAACTGGAATATTGACCGCAATCTCCTGATGTTTCCCCCTTTCACCTTGGTTCCATGTTAGAAATGGTTGCTGCATCAACGGAACAACTGCTGGAATTGTTTAACGTAGATTCTTGTTCTGTGATTGCTTTTCCCACAGAAAATGCAGGTTGCTTAGGGCTGGGAAGAATCACTGTTTCACTTGACAACATGACAATGATGGTTGGCATAGTGGGTCGATCTGCTGCGTCCTCTTGAACACATAACAAACCAATGTGTACGCATTTCACAACTTCACTTAGTGTGTCTGGAGTTTCTAGTAATGGATCCATCAACATCAGTGCTTTTCCTTCGTTCCATAATCTCCATGCCTGTATGCAATTGCGAAACTTTCATCAATTATGAGTTCCCTCTCTAGAGGTTTATAACATTTCTCCTTCTTCCCTTTCAGTTAAAAGGTAGAGAAAAAGGGAAAAAAAAAATCTAGGGAAGAAGACTGCAAAACTTACATATATGAGAAGGCTTTGACCATGTTTTGAAAAATAGCGTCCATTATTCCTTTTACCACTAATAATCTCAAGTAGAAGAACTCCAAAACTAAAAACATCTGATTTTGCCGAAAAAATTCCTATCATAACATATTCAGGAGCCATATATCCACTGTTCAAAATCAATGCAATGTCATCTATTATCAATTTCATCGAATAAGACACCTATAGGCTTAAAATATCATGATGTATATATCAATAAAAGAATAGGCTTGTAGTTGTTTACACTTACAATGTTCCCACAACTCTTCTTGTTTTTACTTGTCCTTCTTCTATTCCAAATGCTCTTGCTAGGCCAAAGTCCGAGATTTTTGGGTTCATCTTATGATCCAACAAAATATTACTAGCTTTTAAGTCTCTATGAATCAATCTGAGACTAGAATCTTCATGTAAATAACAAAGACCTCTTGCAATTCCATGAATAACGTTGAATCGCAGTTTCCAATTTAGTTGTTTACGTTTTGCCTCATCTAATAGTAAAATAATTGCAAGTTAGGTTTTGTGAAAGAAGTATATAACAAGTAGTGAAATCAAAGGGCTTCAAAGTAAAATGGCTTCCTTTATAAAGAACATATATTCAATTCTTTAATTTTTTCCGACCAAATTGAGGGAAATCATTAGACAAGTGAAAATCAATCACAGCAGGCCCCATACATATCATTGATTTGATATGTATCAACAAATTGCCTATATCAACGAATGAGAGGAGACAACCCACTACTTAATTCCACAATTCCCTCTACATCTTTAACAGCACTAAGAGTTGATCCCACATAAGCTTGATCAGTCAAATATTGTCTCTCTCATGTCTTAAACCCTTTTTAATATAAGTATTTATAATTAAGCCTTATAAGACTTGCATTACCACAGAAGTAAACTAACATACTCATACATCACGAAAATAACAGCAAAAAATATAAAACTTTACCAGACTAAAATTTGGATCTGATCTATATATAGTGAAGAGAAATGCCACAAATGGAATTATAAATCTATGGAGCATACTGGTATGGCATTACTCTATTCCAAATCTATTGTGAATGCTTAGATCTATATGCAACTCTTATTTTTAGATAAATTCATATACCAACAAAAGTATTTGTGTTTAAAATTTTTGTTCTGATAGTATCACTTGCTTTCTTAATCAATACAATTATATTTTAGTGAAATGTCATGAGAAGTGTATTTACAAATTAAATACAAGCTTTTTGGAGCAATTTCAAATTCATAATTTAAGAACCTATAGACACATGCATGAATTTAGTTAAGATTAATAATAATTTATCATGGACTTAATAAGAAAAACGCGAACACAGATACAAACATTTCATATGTTTGAGATTAGAAAGCTTAATTATATATAATTTTATGAGAATGATGAGACTATTAGAATTGTGTTTCCATGACAAATGAGCTGTGTTTATGATGAAGCTTTATAATACAACATCACTACAGATACTAAATAACTAGAAATTGAAAAGAAGTTTACTGAAGAAAGGACGAAGTTTCATAGAAACTTACCAAAGAGATGAAAGTCAAGACTAGCATTAGACATGTACTCATAGACAAGAAGTTTCTCATTTTCCTCTATGCAGCAAGCCAAGAGTCTCACAAGGTTTCGATGTTGTAACTTGGCAATGAAGATTACTTCATTCTTGAATTCCTCTAAACCTTGATGGGAAGTTTTCGAGAGCCTCTTAATAGCCACTTGCCTTCCATCTGGTAAAATACCCTGAGAGCATTTTATTTTCCCACATATTAGACCATAAATAATTGAAGTTAAACAGAAGCAAATCAAATCATCAATAGCACCAGAATTCAATTTGTGGATACCTTATAAACGGAACCAAATCCACCTTCTCCCAATTTAGACTCAAGTGAAAAGTTATTCGTGCTTTGTTGGATTGTACTTAAAGGTATCATAGGAAGGTCTGCCTTCAATGAGTCCTCACTTTCAGTGTTGACATAAAAAAGGTCAAGACCAGTCTCTGGTTCTAGTCCATCTACTATCACTGAAACTTGTTAGTTAATGAACAAATTTGACTAGATTAAGCATTTGTGGGTAGAAAAAAAA
>QAOA01007505.1:0-53026 GCA_003255065.1 Cercis canadensis | reverse complement strand
TTGGATACTTGATTGATCTATCCGCCAATGTCAAGGAGATGGAGGTTGGCTTTATTTCTCCTATACCCAATTTCCTGACAACAGAAAGAGGCATGAGATTAATACTAGCACCAAGATCACAAAGTGCCTTACCGAAAGATATATTGCCAATAGAACAAGGAATATTGAAACTCCCTGGATCTATTAATTTTGGTGGCAATTTCTTTTGTAAGATTGCACTGCACTCCTCAGTAAGTGCCACAGTCTCATAATCCACTAGCTTTCTTTTATTTGAGAGAATCTCCTTCATAAATTTCACATAGCTAGGCATTTGCCCCAAAGCATCTGCAAATGGGATGTTGATGTGCAGCTTCTTGAACACCTCCAGAAATTTAGAGAATTGACTATCCAGCTTCTTCTTCTGGAATCGCTGAGGGAATGGAAGAGGTGGGATATATGGTGGAGGATTGTCTGGTAATAACTTAGATGTCTTCTCCATAGATTTCACAAGTGGTTCCATTAGGGTGTTTTGCTTTGTCTCATACTCAACTAGCTTAATTGGCACATTCTTTGCAACTTTAGATGGTTCACTTAAAGTTTTACCATCACGAAGAGTAATAGCCATGACATGCTCTTTAGGATTCACCTCCGTATCGCTCGGCAAAGATCCCTGCTGTCTGCTAGTGAGCATGGTGGAGAGTTGACCCACTTGCATCTCTAAGTTACGAATGGAGGCATTTGTTCTTGCCATAAACTGACTGGTGTTTATTGTTAACTGGGCAAGAGCATCTTCCAAAGAGACCTTAGGTGGTGGTGGTGGTGGTTGATCTTGCACTGGTGCTTGAGCAAAATTCTGATTATTTCTCCAAGAAAAATTGGGGTGATTTCTCCACCCCGGGTTGTATGTATTGGAGTAAGGGTTGTTCTGCTTGCTTGGGTTTCCTACAAAGTGTGCTTCCTCTGACTTAGATGGAGAGAATGGATTGCCAACTTGGCAATTTGAGCTAATATGAGGACCACCACAATGGTCACAATTCTCAGGAGGTGACTGAATGACGTTGACATTCCGGATGATTAACTGCTTAGCTAGAGAGTCAATTTTAGCAGATAAAGCTGTGAAAGCATCAACCTCATGAACCCCAAGTACCTTCCGTGAAGTGGACCTCTCAGTAGGCCACTGATAGGCATTGGTAGCCATCTCCTCTAACTGGTCATTGGCATCCCCATATGTCTTCCTCATAAAAGATCCACCAGCAGCAGCATCAACTAGTGTCTTAGTGGAATTCAGCAAGCCATTATAAAATGTCTGTAGTTGCAACCAGTCAGGGAGTCCATGGTAGGGACATCTACGAAGCAATTCTTTGTACCTTTCCTAAGCCTCCTAAAGTGACTCATTCTCAAATTGATAAAATGTTGCAATGTCATTTTGGAGCTTGCGGTCTTAGCTGGTGGAAAAAATTTTGCCAAAAATTTTTGGGCCAAAATATCCCATGTGGTGATGGTCCCTGTTGGCAATGATTGAAGCCAAGCCTTGGCTTTATCCCGTAATGAGAAAGGAAATAGGCGAAGGCGAATAGCATCATTACCAACCCCGTTGTGCTTGAAAGTATCGCATATCTCCATGAACCCGGAGATATGAGCATGAGGGTCTTCACTCGCTAATCCACTGAATGAGGCTGACTGAACCATGTGGATTATAGCTGGTTTAATTTCAAAAGAATTTGCTTCAATAGCTAGTCCCCTTATACCCGAATTGGTATCCGTGATAGAAGGTAGAGCATAATCACAAAGTGCCTTGGGAGGGTTTTCTTCTGCCATTGTGTCTGTCAAAACTTTGGTAGACTCTCTTCTTGCCTTTCTATTCTTTCGACAGGTCTTCTCTATCTCAGAATCAAGTGGGATTAGAGAGCTGCTTCCAAAATTTCTCATACACCAAAAGAAAACTCCTGAAAGTATCAAACAATAAAACAAATAAATAGATCTGTGAAAATAAACGATTAGACTAAAATCAAGATCACTGAGTATCAATATTGATAACAAATTAGTCCCCGGTAACGACGCCAAAAACTTGTTGTGAGAAATCTTAACGCAAGTGTACGTTATCGTTTCCAAGTAATAAGATGAGATAGAGTTATCGTTCCCACGAGGACTAATGTATCAACTACCGAAATTGGGTTAACCTTAATTTTATCTAATCAATCAATATGGAGAGATTTTCAAGAAACAACTAAAATAGGATAAAAACAAACTAAACCAGCAAAATAACAAACTAAACCAGTAAAATGATAGAATTATCAAGAAAGAAAATATCTAAGGCTTTTGATTTCACCATAGCTATTCCGATTTGTTATTCCTAATTCATTAACCAAGAACATTCTTCCTAATTGCTAGCCAAGAACCCTAAATTATTTATTAGCCTTTCCCAATATCAAACAAAAGTATTTCTAAGTTATGAACTCACAATATTCCTATGTGAATTGCGAACAACCTAGAAATTCACTTAATTCTATGGTTCTTTTTAAATAGCTACACAGACCATGGAGGTATATTCCTATCCTACTTGCAACCTATGTTTTTAATCTCTATGATCTTTAATTACAAATTACCTCCCGGTCTCATTGTAATTATCTAATCAACTAATTGGTGATCAAGCAATTAGAAGCATGAAGATTTGAGAAGAAGAAGACAATTAATAAAGGAGTTCTTGAATTAAAGAAATAGAAAATCAAAAATCATCCTAGCTAGGCTACATCATAGCCCTAGAAGGGAATTTAGTTCATAGCAAAAAGGAAGAACAAGGTAAAATTAAATCTAGACATGGTTCAAAGGGAAGAAGAATAAGAACTCTGAAGAGAAGCCCCAATTTTGCTGTGCCCTTCTCCAATCCTTGTTTTTGCTCTCCTTCTTGCCTCTACAAAGTCTAGAAAAGAATCCCCTAAAGAATTGCTAAAAGTCTCTATTTATACCCCTAAGCAAAAGCCCTAAGGAAACATAGGAAAAAGGATACGTATCTAGAAATCTGGTCACGGGCACTGCGGCCCTTGCGCGTAGTACAAAAACACCAATTTTGTCGTAAATGAGTGCCGCGGCTCTAATTTTTGAGCGCCGCAGCCCTTCCTCTTGGGAATTGAAGGCTGAAAATCAATTATGAGCGCCGTGGCTCTTGATTTCTAGCGCCACGACTCTTGGATTCTATCAAAATCTTTCATTTCTTCACTTCAAACCATGAAACCTATGAACTTTCATTTAAACGTACAATTTAACAAAAATAATGCATTAGATGGCAACAAATCTCAAAGAACAACTAAATAATTAAGTGAAATATATCCAAAGAGTGGATGTAAAACCCACTCAACAAATACCCCCAAACTTAACATTTACTTGTCCTCGAGCAAAGAAAGAGAGAAATTAAATTAAACTCAACAATTAACTAATAAAGTGAAAAATTTATTTGCTAACCATACATGCCTCAAAGATCTCTATTAAGCACAACTCCTAGAAAATTTTCAAGATAACATGAATGTGTATAATTTCAACCCAAAGTTAATCTCATCTCAATCTCACTAAAATTTCCTTTGTGTGTGTAAGTATAGCCCTTGCTTACCCTACTCTTTTCACTTAAATCAGATTATGCAAATAAGCTCATAAACATATATTCTCCACTTTTATTCTCTCAGAACCCCATATGCTTGCTTTTCATGTCAATTTCCACTAATGTACGTATTTCACAATATTGAGGATCAAAAGGACTTTTGATAACCTTGTAATGTGTGGTTGGGTTAAGGGTAGGATGATAGATAAATATGTGGCTTAACTCACCAATCACACAAATTCAGTTTAGAGCAAATTATAAAAGCACCCTTCTTTCTTTTCACTGCTAACTCCCCCAAACTTATTCTCTTCTTTACTTTGCCATCTAGCAATAGAATTCTTACTTTTGGGCTACTACATCCCATACTCAATGCTTTCTAAGACATTTTTTTTTTCTTTTCAATATTTGCACAATTGTTTTTTATTTTCATTGCAAAATAATTTTTTTTTTTTTTTAGTAGGGATGTAGCTCTTGAATTTTCATTCTTTGGTTGCCCTTTCATTGACATCTTCCTTTTCTTTTCTTCACCAATTCTCCTTAATTTTCCTAGCTCTAGATGCTCTTAAGACTGAAAATGTGCTTTAGATGAAGGGTTCAAGTCAAAAGATCACACAATGGGCTAGCGTCAGTGTAGGTGACAAAGAAATAGGCTAAATTAAGCTCAATGGAGTATGCTAGGAATAAAATATCATACAAAAGGGTAGCTAGAAAGGCTCAAACGAAACAAAAATGGCATAAATCATCTCCCTAATATTGTGCAGCCTAGGATTTTGCCTCGACTGACAATCAAGCAAGTTCTAGCATTCGGTGAGATTTTGAAATGACTTAATTCACATAATCATCTCTAAGCATGTAGATTTCAAACAAACAGGGCTATGTGCTCAATAATTCAAGAAATTCCAGTTAGACAAAAATTAACACAGGAATTAATCAGAAACACAAACACAAAATCTATCATTTTTCTAGAGTTATGAACAATGAAAATCAATTTTATCATTAGCCTAAGGTTAAACATAAAATTCTTCACTCTATTCTACTTTACAAGCTAAAGAAAAAAAATAAAAATTAAACATAAAAATTACCTAGAAAAGCATTTAAAGATACCCAATAAGTTAAGTGCAATTTAATACAGTAGCTCAAAAAATAATTCCTCACCCCCAAACTTAAAGGAAACATTGTCCTCAATGTTTAAAGCAAAGAAGAAAAAGATGTGAGGACTTCCCTGAAATGGAGATGGATCACTTTGCATCATCATCAGGTGGAGCTGCTGGGGGGAATAAAAGTTATGCGTTGTGTACCTGAAACATAAAAAAAAATTAAACACACAAGCATAAAAATAAAATTAAACAACTAAACAAAAATTAAGAGAAATTGTTAAAAAGATTGGGTTGCCTCCTAAAAAGTGCTTGTTTTATAGTCCTCAGCCTGACTGTCTCTGGAATAAATTAACCAGGATCAAAAATAGTAAGCATAAAAATAAAATTAAACAACTAAATAAAAATTAAGAGAAATTGTTAAAAAGATTGGGTTGCCTCCTAAAAAGTGCTTGTTTTATAGTTCTCAGCCTGACTGTCTCTGGAATAAATTAACCAGGATCAAAAATAGCAGTTGAGGACTTCTGGAATTTTACTCCACTATTTCTTTGAGCTTTGGTTTGTTGGCCATTCTCCTTTAATCTCCATACCTCGTTTCCATCTCCAAAGCAAGAAGACTTCTTGAGGTGCTCTAAAAGAATCTTTTGGAATGATGGCTTCTTCTTCTTGTTTTTCTTATGAGACTCAACTATAGGCACATGTCGAGCCATTGGCTTCTTGGGAATTTTGTCATCTTTGACCTCTAAATTAGGAGGCTTCTCCTTATTTTCCGTTCCCATGGTGTGAGCTCCAACTGGGTCTTGCAATTTAGTGCTTCCAATTGTAGTGTCAATTTTATAACAGACACTCACTTCATCTAGATGCTTTATTTCTTTGAAGACATTGAAGGACACTTGATCACCTTGCACTCTCAAAGTAAGTTGGCCCTTTTGCACATCAATAAGAGCTTTCCCAGTGGCTAGAAATGGATGACCAAGAATGATTGGGATTTCTTGGTCCTTCTCCATGTCAAGCACAACGAAGTCTGCTGGGAAGATGAACTTGTCCACTTTGACTAATACATCCTCTAGGATTCCCCTTGGATACTTGATTGATCTATCCGCCAATGTCAAGGAGATGGAGGTTGGCTTAACTTCTCCTATACCCAATTTCCTGAAAACAGAAAGAGGCATAAGGTTAATACTAGCACCAAGATCACAAAGTGCCTTACCGAAAGATACATTGCCTATAGAACAAGGAATATTGAAACTCCCTGGATCTGTTAATTTTGGTGGCAATTTCTTCTGTAAGATTGCACTGCACTCCTCAGTAAGTGTCATAGTCTCATAATCCACTAGCTTTCTTTTATAAGAGAGAATCTCCTTTATAAATTTCACGTAGCTAGGCATTTGCTCCAAAGCGTCTGTAAATGGGATGTTGATGTGCAACTTTTTGAACACTTCCAGGAACTTAGAAAATTGCAAATCCAACTTCTTCTTTTGAAATCTCTGAGGAAACGGAAGAGGTGGAACATACGGTGAAGGATTGTCTGGGAATAACTTAAATGTTTTCCCCACATGTGTCACCGGAGTTTTCACTGGAGTGTCTTCTTTTACCTCAGTCTCAACTGGTTTACTAGGCACCTTCTTGGCAATTTCAGAGGGTTCATCCAAAGTCTTACCACTACGAAGAGTTATGGCCATGACATGCTCTTTAGGATTTACTTCTGTATCACTTGGCAATGATCCATGTTGTCTGCTAGTGAGCATGGTGGAGAGTTGACCCACTTGCATTTCTAGGTTACGAATGGAGGCATCTGTTCGGGCCATGAATTGACTTGTATTCATGGTCAATTGGGCTAGAGCATCTTCCAAAGAAACCTTACGTGGTGGTGGTTGATCTTGCACAGGTGCCTGAGCAGAATTTTGATTGTTTCTCCAAGAAAACTTGGGGTGATTTCTCCACCCCGAATTGTATGTACTGGAGTACGGGTCATTCTGCCTATTCTGATTTCCCACATACTTGGCTTCCTCAGCCTGAGATGCAGAGAATGGATTTCCCACCTGGCAATCTGTACTGACATGAAGACCTCCACAATGGTCACAATTTTCAGGAGGTGACTAGATGATATTTACATTCCGAATGGTCAACTACTTAGCTAGCGAGTCAATTTTGGCAGATAAAGCGGTAAAGGCGTCAACCTCATGAACCCTTAGCACCTTTCGTGAAATGGACCTCTCAGTAGGCCACTGATAGGCATTGGTAGCCATCTCCTCTAGCAAGTCATTGGCAACCTCATACGTCTTCCTTATAAAAGATCCACCAGCAGCGGCATCAACTAGGGTTTTGGTGGAGTTCAGCAAACCATTATAAAATGTCTATAACTGCAACTAGTCAGGGAGTCCATGGTGGGGACATCGATGAAGCAACTCCTTGTACCTTTCCCAAGCCTCCTGAAGTGACTCATTCTCCAATTGATAAAATGTTGCAATGTCATTTCGGAGCTTGGCCATCTTAGCTGGTAGGAAAAATTTTGCCAAGAATTTTTGGGCCAAAATATCTCATGTGGTGATGGTCGCTGTTGGCAATGACTGAAGCCAAGCCTTGGCTTTATCCCGTAATGAGAAAGGAAATAGGGGGAGGCGAATAGCATTATTACCAACCCCGTTGTGCTTGAAAGTATCACATATCTCCATGAACCCAGAAATATGAGCATGAGGGTCTTCACTCGCTAATCCACTGAACGAGGCTGACTGAACCATGTGGATTATAGCTGGTTTAATCTCAAAAGAATTTGCTTCAATAGCTGGTCGCCTTATAGCTGAATTGGTATCTGTGATGGAAGGTAGAGCATAATCACAGAGTACCTTGGGAGGGTTTTCTTCTGCCATTGTGTTTGTCAAAACTCTAGTAGACTCTCTTCTTGCCTTTCTATTCTTTCGACAGGTCTTTTCTATCTCAGAATCAAGTGGGATTAGAGAGCTGCTTCCAGAATTTCTCATACACCAAAAGAAAACTCTTGAAAGTCTTAAACAATAAAACAATTAAATAGATCTATGAAAATAAACGATTAGACTAAAATCAAGATCACTGAGTATCAATATTGATAAAAAATTAGTCCCTGGCAACGGCGCCAAAAACTTGTTGTAAGAAATCTTAACGCAAGTGTACGTTATCATTTCTAAGTAATAAGATGAGATAGAGTTATCGTTCCCACGAGGACTAATGTATTAACTACCGAAATTGGGTTAACCTTAATTTTATCTAATCAATCAATATGGAGAGATTTTCCAGAAACAACTAAAATAGGATAAAAACAAACTAAACCAGAAAACTAACAATCTAAACCAGCAAAATGATAGAATTATCAAGAGAAAAATATCTAGGGCTTTTGATTTCACCATAGCTATTCCAATTTGCTATTCCTAATTCATTAACCAAGAATAATCTTCCTAATTGCTAGCAAAGAACCCTAAATTATTTATTAGCCTTTCCCAAGGTCAAATAAAAGTATTTCTAAGTTATGAACCCATGATATTCCTATGTGAATTGCAAACAACCTAGAAATTCACTTAATTCTATGGTTCTTTTTAATTGACTACATAAGCCATGGAGGTATATTCCTATCCTACATGTAACCTATGTTCTTAATCTCTATTATCTTTAATTACAAATCACCTCCCAGTCTCATTGTAATTATCTAATCAACTAATTGGTAATCAAGCAATTAGAAGCACGAAGATTTGAGAAGAAGAAGACAATTAATAAAGGAGTTCTTGAATTAAAGAAACAAAAAATCACAAATCATCCTAGCTAGGCTACATCATAGCCCTAGAAGGGAATTTAGTTCATAGCAAAAAGGAAGAACAAGGTAAAATTAAATCTAGACATGGTTCAAAGGGAAGAAGAATAAGAACTCTGAAGAGAAGCCCCAATCTTGTCGTGCCCTTCTCCAATCCTTGTTTTTGCTCACCTTCTGGCCTCCAAAAAGTCCATAAAAGAATCCCCTAAAGAATTGCTAAAAGTCTCTATTTATACTCCTAAGCAAAGGCCCTAAAGGAAACATAGAAAAAATGACACGTATTTAGAAATCTGGTCACAGGCCCTGCGGCCCTCACGCGCGGTACAAAAACACCAATTTTGTTGTAAATGAGCGCCGCGGCTCTTGATTTCTAGCGCCACGGCTTTTGGATTCTATCAAAACCTTTCATTTCTTCACTTTAAACCATGAAACCTATGAACTTTCATTTAAACGTACAATTTAACAAAAACAATGCATTAGATGGCAACAAATCTCAAATTTTTGATTGTTTCTCCAAGAAAACTTGGGGTGATTTCTCCACCCCGGATTGTATGTACTGGAGTAAGGGTCATTCTGCCTATTCTGATTTCCCACATACTTGGCTTCCTCAGCCTGAGATGCAGAGAATGGATTTCCCACCTGGCAATTTGTACTGACATGAAGACCTCCACAATGGTCACAATTTTCAGGAGGTGACTAGATGACATTTACATTCCGGATGGTCAACTGCTTAGCTAGCGAGTCGATTTTGGCAGATAAAGCGGTAAAGGCGTCAACCTCATGAACCCCTAGCACCTTTCGTGAAATGGACCTCTCAGTAGGCCACTGATAGGCATTGGTAGCCATCTCCTCTAGCAAGTCATTGGCAACCTCATACGTCTTCCTTATAAAAGATCCACCAGCAGCGGCATCAACTAGGGTTTTGGTGGAGTTCAGCAAACCATTATAAAATGTCTATAATTGCAACTAGTCAGGGAGTCCATGGTGGGGACACCGATGAAGCAACTCCTTGTACCTTTCCCAAGCCTCCTGAAGTGACTCATTCTCCAATTGATAAAATGTTGCAATGTCATTTCGGAGCTTGGCGATCTTAGCTGGTAGGAAAAATTTTGCCAAGAATTTTTGGGACAAAATATCCCATGTGGTGATGGTCGCTGTTGGCAATGACTGAAGCCAAGCCTTGGCTTTATCCCGTAATGAGAAAGGAAATAGGGGGAGGCGAATAGCATTATTACCAACCCCGTTGTGCTTGAAAGTATCACATATCTCCATGAACCCGGAAATATGAGCATGAGGGTCTTCACTCGCTAATTCACTGAACGAGGCTGACTGAACCATGTGGATTATAGCTGGTTTAATCTCAAAAGAATTTGCTTCAATAGCTGGTCGCCTTATAGCCGAATTGGTATCCGTGATGGAAGGTAGAGCATAATCACAGAGTGCCTTGGGAGGGTTTTCTTCTGCCATTGTGTTTGTCAAAACTCTAGTAGACTCTCTTCTTGCCTTTCTATTCTTTCGACAGGTCTTTTCTATCTCAGAATCAAGTGGGATTAGAGAGATGCTTCCAGAATTTCTCATACACCAAAAGAAATCTCCTGAAAGTCTCAAACAATAAAACAATTAAATAGATCTATGAAAATAAACGATTAGACTAAAATCAATATCACTGAGTATCAATATTGATAAAAAATTAGTCCCCGGCAACGGCGCCAAAAACTTGTTGTAAGAAATCTTAACGCAAGTGTACGTTATCGTTTCTAAGTAATAAGATGAGATAGAGTTATCGTTCCCACGAGGACTAATGTATTAACTACCGAAATTGGGTTGACCTTAATTTTATCTAATCAATCAATATGGAGAGATTTTCCAGAAACAACTAAAATAGGATAAAAACAAACTAAACCAGAAAACTAACAATCTAAACCAGCAAAATGATAGAATTATCAAGAGAAAAATATCTAGGGCTTTTGATTTCACCATAGCTATTCCAATTTGTTATTCCTAATTCATTAACCAAGAATAATCTTCCTAATTGCTAGCAAAGAACCCTAAATTATTTATTAGCCTTTCCCAAGGTCAAATAAAAGTATTTCTAAGTTATGAACCCATGATATTCCTATGTGAATTGCAAACAACCTAGAAATTCACTTAATTCTATGGTTCTTTTTAATTGACTACATAAGCCATGGAGGTATATTCCTATCCTACATGTAACCTATGTTCTTAATCTCTATTATCTTTAATTAAAAATCACTTCCCAGTCTCATTGTAATTATCTAATCAACTAATTGGTGATCAAGCAATTAGAAGCACGAAGATTTGAGAAGAAGAAGACAATTAATAAAGGAGTTCTTGAATTAAAGAAACAGAAAATCACAAATCATCCTAGCTAGGCTACATCATAGCCCTAGAAGGGAATTTAGTTCATAGCAAAAAGGAAGAACAAGGTAAAATTAAATCTAGACATGGTTCAAAGGGAAGAAGAATAAGAACTCTGAAGAGAAGCCCTAATCTTGTTGTGCCCTTCTCCAATCCTTGTTTTTGCTCTCCTTCTGGCCTCCAAAAAGTCCATAAAAGAATCCCCTAAAGAATTGCTAAAAGTCTCTATTTATACTCCTAAGCAAAAGCCCTAAAGGAAACATAGAAAAAATGACACGTATTTAGAAATCTGGTCACAGGCGCCGTGGCTCTTGATTTCTAGCGCCACGGCTTTTGGATTCTATCAAAACCTTTCATTTCTTCACTTCAAACCATGAAACCTATGAACTTTCATTTAAATGTACAATTTAACAAAAACAATGCATTAGATGGCAACAAATCTCAAAGAACTAAATAATTAAGTGAAATATATCCAAAGAGTGGATGTAAAACCCACTCAACAATAGAAATATTGTTAATAGGGAGAATAATGTTATAGGGGATGAGCCACTGGTTTTCAAACCTTTCATTCTCAAGGTATTGCTAAGTCTGCAACCTAGTCAGGCACAACTAGATATCATTATACAAGTGCCAACTCTTTTTCCTTATAAGAGTAATCATGTGGTGCCATGAAATTTTGTTGTAAAGGTGGTATCTACTAAGGTGAAGGCTTTGAAGGAATGTTTGGGCAAGTTGAATTTGAAAAAAAGAAAGAGAGTCAAGTGCGATTACCAACGTAGTAAGAATTGGGGGAATAACCAAAAGAAGGAGGTGTTATATTCTGAAAGAGTTAGAATGCCAAAGGAAAGAAAAGGGGAAGGTTGTGCATGAAGGAAGAGAGCATATCCTAATCAAATGAGGAGATAATCAAGAGGGTTACAATGAATAAGAGGAAATTTTTAAAATAATGAGACAAAGTGAGTATGACATAGTCGAGTGAATGAAGAAAACCCTGACTCGTATTTCTCTATTGTTTCTTATTATGAGTTCAGAATCCCATAGAAGAGTCCTACAGAAATTTTTAGATCAAGGTTATGGCTGTCCAAACATCACTCTAGAGAAGTTTGGAAATATGGTGAACTTTATCAGGAATGTCAGCATGATCTCATTTTTTGATGAAGAACTTATGTCGGGTACAAGCAACCACACTAAGGCCCTTCACATTACTTTGAAATGTGAAGGATATATGGTGGCAAAGGTTTTGATTGATAATAGGTTTGCCCTAAATGTACTTCCTTATTCGACCTTGATGCAGCTACCGATAAACCCATCTTTTATCCAAACTAGCAGCATGGTAGTGAGAGCTTTTGATGGAACTAGAATGGAGGTGCTCAAGGATATCACACTTCAGTTTGAAATTGGGCCTAGCAAGTTTGATGTCTCTTTCCAAGTAATGGACATAGAACCTACTTACACAATGCTAATGGGAAGGCCATGGATATATGTTGCTGGAGTAGTGCCATCTACTTTACACTAAAGACTGAAGTATGTTAATGGTGGAAGGGTGATAACTGTTAAAGGGGAAGAGGATATGCTTATGAGCAAGCCCAATTCTTTACCATACATGGAATCAGTAGAGCGAGCACTAGAATCTTCTTTTCAATCCTTGGAATTAGAGCAGTTCGGTGTGAAGAGGTCATAAGGGAAAGGGGATGTCAACCAAGTGATAGCTAGAATCATGGAGAAGAATGGTTTCTAGATTGGGAAAGGCTTAGGGGTCAATCTGTAAGGCATTAACATGCCTATTTCGCTTCCTGAGAATGTTGGCAAGCAAGGGTTAGGATATGAGCCCTCCAAAGATGAGCTGTTGAGTATCCCCATTTGCAAGAAGAATGCCAAAAATGAGAAGCAAGGAGGATCCCTCATCTTCGAGAGATATTTGCTGCACCAACCGCACCTGCTATTACTTATGGGTCTATGCATACTATGAATACCCTAGAAAAGTCATCATGAGAAAAGTTGTTGGATCTGGTGTTGTGGTGATGAGGAATAATTGAACAACTGAGAGACGGAGCCAATGCCAAATGTGGTTCATTTTGAGTAATAATTGTTTATGCTGTTTTATTTTTAATTGACTAAAGTCTAAAGTTAATTGACCTTTATCATATGATGTAATGGACCATGTTTTATTTAAAAGTTTTAATGAAGTAGTTTTTCATGGAGCTTTGATTCTATTCTACCTGTCATTTTTTTCTTACTCTATTCTTCATTTGTTAATCCTTGTCATATTTTTGATATGGTTCCTAGGAGTCTTGTTAACATGGATCTACTTTCCTAAGATGAGGTTGATGTTTGTCCAATAATTGATTTTCATATTGAATTTGATGTGGAGGGTTACAACTTTGACGAAGACATAGAACTTTCTGATAAATTTGCAAAAATGGTCGAGTAATTTGAAAAAGTAATAAATCCCTACAATGAAGAAGTCTAGATGATAAACTTAGGCACTGAGGAATAAAAGAAGGAATTGAAATTTGTTAACAACCTAAAAAAAGAAGAAATGATTGCTCTATTCAAAGATTACTTGGATGTTTTTGCCTGGTCCTACCCAGACATGCTGGGTCTTGACCCTAGTATTGTGTCTCATAAGATCCCATTACATCCTGATTGCAAACCGGTTAAACAAAAGTTGAGACGGATGAGGCCATAAATGTCCAACAAGATAAAAGAAGAAGTGATCAAGCAAATAGAGGCAGGGTTCTTAGAAGTGTCCACTTATCCTGAATAGGTTGCTAATATAGTTCCAGTACCTAATAAGGATGGACAGGTAAGAATGTGTGTAGACTTTCAGGAACCGAACAAAGCTAGTCCTAAAGATGACTTCCCTTTGCCTCATGTAAATATGTTGGTTGACAATACGACCAAAAATCATCGGTATTCATTCATGGATGGATACTCAGGATACAATCAAATTCTGATGGCTAAGGAAGATAAAGAGAAGACTACGTTTGTCACTCACTGGGGCACATACTATTATAGAGTACTATCGTTATGGTTGAAGAACATTGGAGCAACCTATCAAAGGGCTATGGTCACGTTATTTCAGGACATGACGCATAAGGAGATTGAAGTTTATGTGGATGATATGGTGGCCAAGTCAAAGGAATGGGAAAACCATGTAGACATTCTCCGAAAGTTGTTTGAAAGATTGAGAAAGTACAAGCTGAGGTTCAATCCCTCCAAATGCACTTTTAGTGCAACAACTGGGAAATTGTTGGGCTTTATTGTTAGTAGAAAAGGGATTGAAGTGGATCCAGATAAGGCTAAAGCAATCCAAGAAATGTCACCTCCAAGGTCAGAAAAGGAAGTTTGCAGTTTTCTTGGAAAACTCAACTACATAGCCAGATTCATCTCTAACCTCACCTATACTTGTGAGCCTATATTCAACCTCTTAAGGAAACATAATCTGGGTGAATGGAATGAGCAATGCCAAGAAGCTTTTGAGAAGGTCAAAGAGCTTCATCCTCTGGTGCTTATGCCTCCAATTCCAGGAAAACCTCTTATTTTGTACTTGACTATGTTGCAAGAGTCAATGGAAAGTGTGTTAGGGCAGCATGATGCAAGAGGACGAAAATAGAGAGCAATTTATTACTTGAGCAAGAAGTTTACAGACTATGAGATGAGGTATGCTCTCATAGAGAAGACTTGTTACGCGTTAGTCTAGGTGGCTACTAGGCTTCGACAGTACATATTGTATCATACCACTTGGCTCATCTCTCATATGGATCCTGTCAAGTTCATCTTCGAAAAACCTTATCTTTCTGGGCGGTTAGCAAAGTGATGTCCTTTATGAGTATGACGTGGTGTAAATGACCAAGAAGTTAGTAAAAGAGAGTGTAATTGCTTACCATTTGGCTGAAAGCCCTATTGACGATTATCAACCCATGAAATTTGAATTCCTAGATGAGGACATTCTTGCAATTGAAGAGGAGACTGAGGAAAAAGAAGCGAGATGGAAAATGTACTTTGATGGGGAGTTAAATGTGTATGGGAAAAGGATAGGAGCTGTAATTGTATCACCGAAAGGGAAGCAATTCCCGATAGCCTTCAAGTTGAAATTTGATTGTACTAATAATGTGGCTTAATATGAAGCTTGTGTGAAGGGTTTGCAAGCAGCCTTAGAGTTAAAAATTGGCACTTTAGATGTTTTCGGGGATTCTGCACTTATCATCTCTCAGGTAAAAGGAGAATGGCAAACTAGAGACCAAAAATTAATTTTGTCGCAAAGATATTTAACCTAGTTGATTGAGAAATTTGAGGATATCACTTTTTCTAATTTTACTCGTGACAAAAACCAGTTTGTTGATGCCTTGGCAACTTTGGCAATAATAACCAAGTTTGATTGTGGAATAGTTGTGCAACCCGTATAAGTGAAATTAGAAGATAAGTTAGCCTATTGTTCAAATATAGAAGAAAAGCCTAATGGTCATCCTTGGAATCAGGATAGCATGCAGTACATCAAACTCAAAGAGTACCCAACTGAGGCAAATGAAAATGATAAAAAGACTATCCAGCATATGGCGCTAGGTTTCTTTTTTAGCGGATAGATTCTTTATAAGAGAAGTCATGATGGCACGCTCTTGCGGTGTGTTAACGTGAAGGAAGCTAATCATATTTTGAGTGTCGTTCATGATGGAATATGTGCCATTCATGTAAATGGCCATATGATGGCCCGAAAAGTCTTCAAAGTTGGGTATTGTTGGATGACAATAGATAGAGCTTGTATTAATTACTTCAAAAAGTGTTATATCAAACTCAAAGAGTACCCAACTGAGGCAAATGAAAATGATAAAAAGAGTATCCAGCATATGGCGCTAGGTTTCTTTTTTAGCAGAAAGATTCTTTATATGAGAAGTCATAATGGCACGCTCTTGCGGTGTGTTGACATGAAGGAAGCCAATCGTACTGTAAGTGTCATTCATGATGGAATATGTGCCACTCATGCAAATGACCATATGATGACCCGAAAAGTCTTCAGAGCTGGGTATTGTTGGACGACAATAGAGAGAGATTGTATCAATTACTTCAAAAAGTGCCATAAATGCCAGATTTATGTGTATCACATCAATGCTCCACCATTTCCTCTTCATAATTTGATGGCACCCTGATCATTCTCGATGTGGGGAATTGATGTCATAGGATCCATTAATCAAAAGGCCTTTATTAGGCATCGTTTCATCTTGGTGGCAATTGATTATTTCACAAAATGGGTGGAAGCAGCTTCATATGTGAAAGTGACCCAGACAGCGGTTGTTAAATTCTTAAAGATGAACATTATTTGTTGATATGGGAAACTTGAGACGATCATCACAAACAATGCCCCAAAATTTGAATAGTGCTAAAATACAAGAGTTGTGCAAGCAGTGTGCAATTAAGCATCACAACTCCTCACCCTATAGGCCACAAATGAATAAAGCAGTTTAGGTGGCCAATAAAAACATCAAGAAGATAATTAAAAAGATGATAATAACTTACAAAGATTGGCATGTGATATTTGCCAATTATGCCTATAAAATCCATGCTTTGTCCATACATTCATGCCTATATTTGAGTTCAATTTGCTTTAAACATGGTACTTAACTCATATATTTGTGTTTCAGGTGTTTCTCTAGTTGATCAAGCAAAAGGAAGAATTCTATGGACTTTTTGGAGCAAAAAGGCAGAAGAAACAGAATAATTCAAAGTGCAGACAGGGGACACGGCCGTGTCCATGCCTGTGTTTGGCCTCTAGAATCTCTGCTTTAGAATTTGTGAAGAACATGGGCAAGAATGAGAAGAGACACGCCTATGTTGAGGCTGTGTTCACAGTCCAGAGAAGATCTTGAGATGAACACGCCCCCCAGCTAGAGAGAACACAGCCATGTCTGAGGCTGTGTTTGAGGTCCAGAGAGGGAATGTAAGTGACACGCCTAGCAACCATTAATGAACACGGCCGTGTTCAACTTCTGAAGGTGAAACCCTAGATTCGAAGTAGTTTATATATGCACCTAAGAGGGGAAAGAAAGTGCTCTGTCTTTTGGACATTAAGAGGCACAATTCAGAGCCAAAGGTGGTGTAAACACTGTATTTTGTCTGGGTCATTTGATAGTTAAAAATATATTTAAGAAAATTGGAGATAAATTTAAATTTTTAATTAATATTTTTTATTTGTTTGGGCTTTTACAATAAAAAGAAAACTTAAGCCTAATCCATTGTCTCACTAAGCCCATTTTTATTTAAGCCCACTTGATTCTTTTTTGTTATTTTTCTTAATTATGTATATAATTGATAAAAACATATAAATATTTTTTGTAAATTTACTTTTAGCATCATTGGATCTAAAGTAACCAATAGGAGAGCAATGAATGAATTTCCTTCTCTCCTCATTGGTCCAACTTTTGATTTATCTTTTTTAAGTAAATGATTAAGTAATTAAATAAAGAAAAGCAAATAAAAAAAGGGTAAAGATGCTGGGTGGCAGTTACATGGGGGTAGATGGGGAATCAAGTGAAAAGAGAGAAAAGATCTAAGAAAGGAGGAGAACAACGTGAGGGGAGGGGGGCTGAACAAAAAGGTTTTTGGGGAGAAAAAAAGAAAACAGAGCAATATACAGACACATAAGAAGAAGAGCAGAGAGCAGATTTTTCAGGAAAGAGAAAGCAGAGCTCAGTAAAGAGAACCAGAGCAAGAGGAGAGAACCAAAGCAAAGGAGAAATCTAGGTGATTGAGAGAAGAGATTCGAGAAATAAGAAAGGCAGCTAGATAGCTGTGACTGAAGCAAAGGTATTCTTATTGAAGTTGCTTTTCTCTTTGGTAAACATAAGCTGAGAATTCTAGAGGGGATAATCTTATTATGTCCTCTTTGTAATTTCTGGAAGTTTTAGATTTTCTCTTATGCTCTAAAATCTAAATGCTCTGTTGATTTGGTGGTTTAACATATTGATGGATACTGGAATTTATGGCATATGGGTGACGATTCTTATCATGCTCTCAAATTATGTTGGTTGGTTGCCTCTAGTTTTAATGTTAGCTGATGTGTAACTTACGTTATTGATGATTTAGCATGAAGATTTGTGAGAGTTTGGTGACTTCTTTTTTCTCATCTTCACTTCCTATTATTGCATGATCTTGGAATATGTCAAAACTTGTTTCTAGTCTATCATTTGAGCTGATTTCTGGCCTGTATAACTATTGGAATCAAGTGTCATTTTTTTGGGACTTCTACTGCATCATTGTGGGGGTCATTTGGGTAAGATGACTTGAAGAAATGTTTTGGGACTTTTGTTTTAAATTTGGTATAATTCAGTGATTTAGGCAGCCCCATTTAAATGGCTTAAGTTTTGTTTTGTTTTGCATCAAACACTGATTATTGATCTCATTGGGTTTGGTTTAAAAAGGTCATTGCTTCAGTTTGTTTTCTCACTTGGCTATCTATGTGGCAGATTAATATTTGAACTCTCTTGTTAGTTGTACTACACTATACTAGTTAGAGCCATGTATTCCTGCTTTCATTTGAAAAAAAGAAGATAGTTTACTTTTCATGTGATCCTATTTCTTACTTGGTATAGATCCAATGTTTAGCAAATCAGAATCATGTCTAGTGGCTGTTCTATGAACATACAACTTGCTTTTAGATAATTTCTTGTTTACAATTTGGGTTGTTGTTAAGTGTTATCCATCGAATCATGTTGCATTATACTTGGTGAAAATTGGTACATCATTATGCACAAAACTCATTGAATTTCTCCAATTTCGCAGCTGTCAGACAGCTCTGGCAGCCCTTAATCTTTCAATTATTTCTTAAGCTACACATCTCAGAATTTAGCATCGTTTGTATCAATATAACCGTAAGATGCATGTCTTCAATGTTTATTTGTTTCATATTTTTTGCATGGTTAGTTTGTTTCCAGTTCGCATGGAAAGTTTGGCTTTTTTCTGAGTTGTCAGACCTGTTATTCTTCTCTGGCAGTACTCAATGTTTGATTTATTTTTAGAGCTACAGAGCTCTGATTTTAGCATTGTTGGTCTCATTAGAACCATAAGATGCATATATTCAATGTGCATTTCTTTTAGAGTTTTTGAATGGTTAGATTCTTTCCAGTTTGCATAGAAAATTTGACTTTTTCTGAGTTGTCAGACTTGTTGTTCTTCTCTGGCAGTACTTGGATTTTTATTTTTAACTGGAGCTATAAAGCTCCATTTTGTATAATATTTGTTTCATTAGAACCATAAGATGTGCGGCTTCAATGTGTGAAATTTTTGGATTTTTTGCATGTGTAGTTTATTGCCAGTTCGAATTTGAACATAGCTGCATAATGTTACATTGACATTGATGCCCTATCCCTGGCAGTGTTCGGTGTTTCATTGTTTTCTAAAGTTGTACAGCTCCATTTTATGTGTTTCTTATCTCATTAGAACCGTAAGATATGTAGCTTCAATTTCTATAATTTTTAGATTTTTTGAATGTATAGTTTACTGCTAGTTCGAGTTTGAACATAGCTGCTTAATGTTACACTGACACTGATGCCCTATCCCTGGCAGTGTTTGGTGTTTCATTTTTTTTCTGAAGTTGTACAGCTCCGTTTTACGTGGTTCTTATCTCATTAGAACTGTAAGATGTGTAGCTTCAATTTATGAAATTTTTAGATTTTTTGCATGTGTAGTTTACTGCCAATTCGAGTTGGAACATAGCTGCTTAATATTACACTGACACTGATTCCCTATCCCTGGCAGTGTTTATTGTTTCATTTTTTTTATAAAGTTGTACAGCTTCATTTTGTGTCTCATTAGAACCGTAAGAT
The DNA here is from genome assembly GCA_003255065.1 of Cercis canadensis. NCBI lineage: Eukaryota > Viridiplantae > Streptophyta > Magnoliopsida > Fabales > Fabaceae > Cercis > Cercis canadensis. Next base: position 33,382 of record QAOA01007505.1, on the reverse strand, counting down.
GTGTAGCTTCAATGTGTGTAATTTTTAGATTTTTTTACGTATCTAGTTTACTGCCAGTTCGAGTTTGAATTTAGCTGCTCAAGGTTGCACTGACACTGATGCCTTATCTCTGGCAGTGTTCAGTCTTTCATTTTTTTTCTGAAGTTATACAAATCCAAATTGAGTAATTTTGATTTTATTAAAACTGTAGGACATGTGGCTTCAATGTATATNCTGATGCCCTATCCCTGGCAGTGTTCGGTGTTTCATTGTTTTCTAAAGTTGTATAGCTCCATTTTATGTGTTTCTTATCTCATTAGAACCGTAAGATATGTAGCTTCAATTTCTATAATTTTTAGATTTTTTGAATGTATAGTTTACTGCTAGTTCAAGTTTGAACATAGCTGCTTAATGTTACACTGACACTGATGCCCTATCCCTGGCAGTGTTTGGTGTTTCATTTTTTTTTTCTGAAGTTGTACAGCTCCGTTTTACGTGGTTCTTATCTCATTAGAACTGTAAGATGTGTAGCTTCAATTTATGAAATTTTTAGATTTTTTACATGTGTAGTTTACTGCCAATTCGAGTTGGAACATAGCTGCTTAATGTTACACTGACACTGATTCCCTATCCCTGGCAGTGTTTATTGTTTCATTTTTTTTTATAAAGTTGTACAGCTTCATTTTGTGTGGTTCTTATCTCATTAGAACCGTAAGATGTGTAGCTTCAATGTGTGTAATTTTTAGATTTTTTTACGTATCTAGTTTACTGCCAGTTCAAGTTTGAATTTAGCTGCTCAAGGTTGCACTGACACTGATGCCTTATCTCTGGCAGTGTTCAGTCTTCCATTTTTTTCTGAAGTTATACAAATCCAAATTGAGTAATTTTGATTTTATTAAAACCGTAGGACATGTGGCTTCAATGTATATAATTTTTAGAATTTTTGCATGTCTAGTTCACTCTAAGTTTTGGCTCTAGTTCACTCTTAGTATTGTCTCTTAAGAACCATAAGTCTTTTAGTCTTGCCTACTTTAAGTTTTGTATATATGAGCATCCTCAGACATAATTTATGATAATTATGAGTACAAGCAAATCGGAAGGCCCAACCGGAATATATCCAGATGCAAGCGTGGAGCAAGAACGTTGTTTTATTTATCTCTTTTTTTTATTTTATTTTTGGATGTAATTTAAAATTTCTCAGTACTTAGACTTTGAGACAAGTTTTGTAATATTTAAAGTCATGCATTTGCATTGCATGTAAAAATATACATGTGTCACGTAGTATCCGCATGCCCTTTCACTTATCATGGGAGGATAGGACTAGTCAGTCCTATATAGGATGCCTTTCTCTATCCGATCTAGGTGANCCTATATAGGATGTCTTTCTCTATCCTATCTAGGTGAAGGTAGCGCTACTCTAGACGGTCGCTTCATGCGATGAAGGGGTAGAAGGATTTAGGTCTCAGTAGATAATTCATGCATTGCACGTTTAAATTCTAGGTTTTTATTTTTGTCAGATATTCTTGTGTTCAATTTATTATTCTGGGGTAAATAAAATATACATTTTTTGCCATAATCTATTCGCACAACTAATTTAGGGTAATCGTCTTTAGACGGATGCTGTGGGATGCTTAACACCTTCCCCACACATAAACAGACTCCCGAACCCTCTCTGGTTCGTAGACCGATGTTTTTTTTTATTATTTAATAAATAAAAAAGGATTTTCTAATTGTTCCCTATTTTCTTAATACAATTGGTGGCGACTCCAGAGTTTTCATTTCAAAAACTAAATCTCTTTTTATTTCGCCATCCGCGTCGTAGCAACCTTTAGGTACGTTGTGACAGGTGGCAGCCCAACTCTAAGGGGTTGAAGAAAAACAAGACAGAAGATCAACCTATTGAAAGAACTTCATGAGAATGAGTTTTTCTGATACTATCCTGTCTTCTCTATATTATTTTGATTTAAATTTTATCATGTAATTTTTAAAGGTTTAGATATGATGAACCCTAGAACTACATTTGCACTCTTCTCCCTTTGATTTAATGAGAATATACCTTTCATTTCTTGAAATTGTCTATGATTATTATTTGTGTTGAGTTGATGAAGCATGTCATTGATTTAACACCAGATTTCAGTTTATAGATTGAGAAATTGTAAATTGAACAAGATCACTTGTAGGCAATGAGATTTGCTTGAAATCACTAGAGATAGAGTTCACGTAAGTCTTCTGATTTGAGTCAATGTACTAAGGGAATTCACAGAACATGAATTAATGCATTCTTGGGGGTTTTGATTAGTAAGAGATTTCAGTCAATCAACCTAGGAATAGATGTCTTATTGCTTAAGAAAGATTAAGGCATAATTCAAGAATTTTCATCAGTCTAAGTAAAGATTGGTGACCATTGAGTTAAAGATGAAAGTGAAATGTTAGATTCTAGGGGGAATCTTATCTAGACCTGTCCTTCCTAATTGATAATTCTATCAAATTTATTGTTATTATTTTCTTGACTTGTTTATATTAGTTTAGATTAAGTAGTTCATTCATTAAACCACAATTTTGAAATTAGATAATAGAAAAATGATGATTACTAATAGCTATAGTTCATCGGGGGAATGATATCCGTACTCGATTAAGCTATTCTACAAAACGATAGGTACACTTGCCTAGAGTGATTGTAGTATTGATTTAATTGAATACAATTCTAAATCGAAACACATCAAGTTTTTGGCGCCATTGTCGAGGAACTATAATATTAGGAATGTTTGATTTCTATTACTCTAATCATTTTATTTTCTTTAGATAAATTCTTTCTTATCTTTGTTTGTGGTTAATCTTTGCAGCAACTAATCTTTCTGGTTAGATCTGAAATTCTTTCTTATCTTTGGTTTTGGTTGATCTTTGCAGTAGCTAGTTTTATTGGTGCATGACACGAAGTAGCAAGAAGAAGCTCTTTGAGTTGAATGCAGAAATTGAGCACACAATAGTGAGAAAATAAGGAACAAGGCTATCCTACTACAAGGTCAACCATTCGAGCCTATTTTCGAAGAAGAACCTACCATGGCTGAGTAAGAAAGACCATAAACCATGGAGATTATGGAAGGCCATCAACTGCTGGAACTGAGTCCAACATAACTAGACCTCCGGTGAATGCCAACAATTTTGAAATCAAGCCGAACATCATTAAGATGGTACAGCAGATGGTATAATTTGATGGGTTGGCGGATGAAGACCCTTATTCTCACATGACAAATTTCTTGGAGATTTGTGATACTTTTAAAATCAATGGAGCTAGTGAGGATGCAATTAGACTGAGGTTTTTCCCTTTTACACTAAGGGATAAAGCAAAATCATGGTTGAAGACATTACCTCCTAGTTCTATCAGGACATGGATTGAGCTCACTGAGAGATTCCTAAGCCGGTATTTTCCTCCAGCAAGAACAACAAATCTTAGAAATGACATCTTCTCCTTCCAGCAATTAGATGGTGAAACATTTTACGAAGTATGGGAGAGATGGAAGGAATTGCTGAGAAAATGCCCACATCATGGGCTGGATTTGGGAGTTTAGATGCAAACTTTTCACAATGGTCTCAGTTTTGGGACTAGACAGCACATTGATTCTTCCTCAGGAGGAACCACAAGCTTCAAAACTCTTGAAGAACTACAGATGCTGATTGAGAACATTGTTATGAACAACTGCCAATGGGGGAACCAAAGAATGAAGGTCAGATCAGGAGGAGTGCACAATGTGGATATTGTCACCTCTTTAGAGGCAAAAATTGAGAATTTGACTAAGAAGATTGATAATCTTGGCAGACTGATGAACATAATTTTTATTTAGTAGTTATCCCTCATATTTAGTCTTTTCAACCTCTTTTGAGCTGAATTGAGTAGGCTTGTGCCACATTTCATGAGTTCGGATCCAATTGAGCTTAAATGTATTTTTCAACAATACTGGCCATTTTATGCTTTCTCTGTGTTTCATGCATATCTTTAGTTTTGGATGTCTAAAAATTTCAAGTGATACATTGTAGGAAAGCTGAGAGAATTATATACAACTTTTATTAAGGGCTCCAAAGCCAATTCGGAAGTCCAGAAGGTCATATGCAGCCTGGAAGCCAGAGAAGAGCTGCTGTCGCAGGATCCTGACCCGCATGCAGTGTTTGGACCATAACTTGAGATTCATGTGTCGTATGGACTTGAAACTGGTCCCATTGGAAAGCTAACAGACATAGTTTCAATTTTTATGAAGACCGGTTCATTATATTGTATATTTTAGATGGTCTTATTTCTTGTCGAAGTTGGCTGATGGTTCCAAAAATTTGTTGGCACTTAAATGGGCCTAACTTCTTCATGACAAGCCCAAATGAGCCCAATGAAAGCTAAGGCCCATGGGAATAAGTGTGCCCTAAAGGCAATTTGGGTGTGCATATATTTTTGGAGGTCTATATGTTCAGAAAGAGGCAACCGAAATTGAGAATTAGGCATTAGGATATTTTAGACAGCTTTTCTAGTTTTCTTAGTCTTTAAGTTTTCTCTCTAGATATTTTGTAAACTTTGTTCCTCTTGTTGAATGAGGGCTGAATACTCAAATCAATCCATGTTTTAGCTATTCTGATTATTAATTCTGAGATTATGCTTTGATTGTTATTCATGTAGTTGTTAATCAAGTTCTTTCAATCCTCTGAAATATTCTGTTTGAATTGCTTAATTTCGGATTTGAATATTCATGTGTTAATTGCTTAATTGCATGTGATTGAAGAGGATTGTATGGATTAAATGATGTTTCTAAGCTTTTGGACGGATTGTTTACCCTTGGCTGGATTCTAGACTTATGTTAAACTAGATTTGAATGAATGCTTAATTCATTTAGTCTTAGTTGATCCGAATTCTGGTTGCTTAACTAGTGGATATCCATAGAGCACTGAGAGGCTTCTTGATGTGTTTTAAAGGCCAAGAACTAGGTTAATAATTGAATGGATTCTCTGAAATCAAGGATGGATTAAAATCAGAATCAGTTAGACTTGGATTGGTTGTTTTCCTTAAGGTTTACTACTTATAATTAATTTATGTTAATCACTTGAACAAACAGAACCCCCTATTTATATGTTCCTAATCAACTCCCTAATTGGATTCCCTAACTAGATTAATCATTTGGTTAGACTTGGTGTTGTCTTATGCTACAAGTAGCTTTGGTAAACCGACTATAAATTTTACTAATTTGAGGAGTCTCGGCAGCTCATCACAGACCTACTCCACCATCACCTGTTATGAGCTGTAATATTTGTGGGGGAGGACATTTTAACCATGAATACCAAGCACCCACCTCAGGACCAACAGTAGAACAAGTAGATTATTTGGGAAATCGAATGCCCAATAATCCTTACTCTAACACGTATAATCCTAGGTGGAGAAATCACCCGAATTTTTCTTGGAGCAATCAAGGACAGCAAAGACAAGGCCCTTTTCCTACATTTCAACAACCTCCTAACCCACCGCAGAAGCTAACCATTGAAGATTAGCTTTCTAAAGTCATAACAGCGTCAGAAGGCCAGTTTAAAAGCATTGAAACAACTTTGAGAAATCAAAAGGCTTCCATCCACAACCTTGAAACTCATATTGGTCAGCTAGCCAAGTTGATTTCAGAAAGACCACCAGGTACTTTACCTAGCTACACCGAGCCAAATCCTAAGAAACCTTCAACGTCAATAGGCAGAGATTGAAGTTATACCATGGTGCTAGCATCCAAGAGCTTTCCTGAGATGCTTGTCACCTCCAAGACCCCGGTTGTAGTAGTTCCTTAGTCCCTAAATCCAGCTAAATGACTGTAAAGAAGTGCTTGTCGAGAAGTAACCCGATGTTTAGTGTTTTGCTTTTATCTTCATTTTAGTTGTGATTTATGTTTGATTGTGTTTTCAAAGTTTTTAGTTAGTTCTATCTTGATTTTTCTTTGTGATTATTTTTTCTGATAAAGATTTTGTTAGAAACAACACTTAACTCAGCATAGAGTCCAGTATTCAGTTCAGAGTGTAGAACACAGCCCGAAACATGAGCGTGTTCTACCCCGTGTGCGCCTTACAAACACTCCAAATAGCAAACATGACCAATGTCATGGCCGTATGGATCCCCATGTCCATTATCCAGAGGCTTATGAATCACCCAGAGCATCCAGGGAAACAACACAGTCAGTGACACGACCGTGTCATTAAGCGTGTAGATCATAAAGAGAGCTTAGAAGTGGGAAACAGCCCGTGACATGGCCGTGTCAATTACCCAGAAGGAGACCATTCTGAAACACGACCATGTCCATCCCAGGTGAGTATCTAAGCATGTCATGTCACTAACACGGCCTGATACACAACTGTGTTTACCCCGTGTCACTTAAAGCCATTTTCACTCTTAGAACAAGGCCCGTAACACGGCCGTGTCATCCCCGTGTTGAACCACAACCACACTGCCACGCACGTGTCAAGCTCCATGTTTACTAGCCTGACCCAACACGCCCACACAACACGGTAGTGTTGTGGGCGTGTCGATGAAAACCATTTAAAAAGTTTATTCGCAGGGTCATCTCCTCACTTCCAAAACCCAATTTCCTCACAAACCTCTCCAAATTCCTAACATTCCGACACTTCCACACCTATTTCCGGCCACACACCTCTCCATTCAANTTTAGAGGCAAAAATTGAGAATTTGACTAAGAAGATTGATAATCTTGGCAGACTGATGAACATAATTTTTATTTAGTAGTTATCCCTCATATTTAGTCTTTTAAACCTCTTTTGAGCTGAATTGAGTAGGCTTGTGCCACATTTCATGAGTTCGGATCCAATTGAGCTTAAATGTATTTTTCAACAATACTGGCCATTTTATGCTGTCTCTGTGTTTCATGCATATCTTTAGTTTTGGATGTCTACTCTCCAAATTCCTAACATTCCGACACTTCCACACCTATTTCCGGCCACACACCTCTCCATTCAACCTTGATTCCTTGCTCAATCAAATCTTACCCCACCTGTAGGCATTTTGTTGATTTGTTCTTTACGCATAGTTTCAATTTCTGCTCTCCACCTACAGGTATTTCCCCTTTCTTTAATCTCAATTGTTATTTCTGAATTGTTTTCATTTAATATTTGATGAATTGCATGTTTTAGTTAGTGTAGGAACATAATCTACTTTCATTTTGCTGGTATTTATTCTTCTATACCTTGTGGATTTCTCTGATTTTCTTTAGGCTGAATAACTACTGGGAAGTTTTTGTATTGCTTCTATAGAATGTGTAACTAATGGGGAATTAGTGTGTTGAAAAATCTGTTCATTTTTTCTTGAAATCCCCATTAATGTGGACACTGCTATTGATGATTGTTTCGTTGGGGATGACTGTTTCCTGTTAGTGTCAAATTGCCTCTATCTAAATTGCTGTGAGTCTTATAGTTGTTAGTATTATGAGGAGGTGCTGATGTTGCATTCTTACTGCTATTGCATTCTTGCTGATTTATTGCTCATGGCCATTGTCAACTGTTAGTACTGTGAAGAGGAGCTATTGTTGAACCATTGCTGTGGGAATTTCAATCTAAAATTGTCATTGAAGCTGTCCCATTGTGGCTGTGATTTATCGTGGGAATTAGTCTAGTTAAATGCTTGCGGTTAGGAATTAACAGTGTGATGGTGAATTAGGTTGGGAGAGCTACTTTTGGGGTATATACATTGCTTTTATTCATTATTGGTGTGGGAAGTTGACATATTATTGCATAAGTGTTTAGGTAGTGAGGTTTGGTTTATTTTCTCTACATTTATCATGACTGTCGGCATGGCCCTTGTTCACTATCACGATGGGCATTATTCTGATTTCTTATTCTTATTGAGGGATTGGATGTTGATCACTGTTAATGTAGGACTGTAAGGGAAGGTTAACTCCAGGAAGAACAAATCTGTTGGTAGTGTTATTGGGAACTCTTATTAGGAAATTTGATGGCTATGGGGAATCTGCTGGTGTTGAGGAATTGATTTATTTTTCTTGCAATTGTTGTTCCTATAGCATTGTCATTTTTATTACCGTTGTGGGAATTATTGCTGTTAGTGCCAAATTGCTTTTGTTTACACTATTGTTGTGGGGAATTTAAATTTGATATGGTTACATTGTTGTTGTAGGACTTGCTGTTTCACTGGGATGTTCGTGATAAAATGCCATTGATAAAATGTTGTGATGTATTTGTTCTTGTCATCGCTATGAAGATGTGCCATTGTTTGAATATGGTTGACAGAAGCAGTATTCAGTTAGTATTCATGTGGGAATGGGCATTCAGATTTATTGACTGTTAGTGGGAAATTAATACTGTTGCATTCTAGCTGTGGACTTATTGCTAATGTTTGTGTTTTTATCTATCATCATTGTGGGGAGTGCTACTATTGAGCTGTTGCTATGTAAATCTTATATAATGAACTCTATTATTTTTGAACTGTCTCCATTTACTTGCCCCACTATTGTACAAGGATTTCTCAAGTAGGGTGGTCAAGGTATGTTTCACTAAGCTTAGGCATCCTCTACTCAAGTGGTCACAGTCTGTATCCTCTGTTAATTAAATGATAATTACAGTTGTAATTGTTTCTTAACCGAAATAGGGTGGTATTGGCTGAATTTATTTCTTGTTGTTAGGCTTAGTGTTTTTCCATTTAGACATGCATTCTCCCAGTTTAAAATTGCCCAAAATTCTGCAAGAACTACATTGTGCATGAATCTCCTGTATATGTGGTGCCAGTCTTGTTTTACAAAGTTTCCATGTTGTGATATTCACATTGTTAATTTGTTTTTGCAGGAAACAACATGACGAAGCGCACAGATGAATCACAGTAGCACCGCGAGAAGCTGAAGCCAAAGAAGAATCGCCCAACACCTCAAGAGTCGCCTTCTCCACATGCCAAGAAGAGGAGATCCGAGGCTGTTGATACCTCCATTCACCCTTTCCTCAGATTCCAAGGGGCTGAGCACAAGGAGCGGCTCGCTAAACTTTCCACCGAATCATTCGAGCCCAACCGCTACCCAGAGTGGACAGTACTATAGGAATTGGGCCTGGAACAGGAGGTGCGCCATCTTCTTAGCTTCAGTCAGTGGAGCAACATCTTTGAGCTACGAGAGCCGGCGTACCGAGAACTAACACTAAAGTTTCTCGCTACAGTGGAGATCAATGCTACATTCACAGATTCCCCCACCACATGGAATGAGCCAGACACCATCAGATTCAGACTTGGCACATTCATGCAGAGTGTGAGCCTCTAAGACTTCACAAAGGCAACAAGACTAGCTGAGGAGGTGTTCGTCTACAGCTCCTGCGACATGGACTGGCATTCACCTAACACAGAGCCTGCAGATTACTGGCAGACCATCATTACTGAGGCCACATATGAGGCCAAAAGGTATAAGGCCTTCACTCTATGATCTCCTGCCCTCTGTTTCATCCATAAGCTCCTTGTTCACTCATTGATTGCGAGACGGGAGAGCACCAGAGTCGCCAGCAAGCGGGACATGTTCTACCTTCGGTGCATTCACGAGCAGCATCATTGCCACCTCGGCTACGCATTCATTCAGCTAGTCAGAAGTTATTTGCAGAGGGGGAACTTCGGCGCTATCGGTGGTGGATCTATCATCACCCGCTTGGCATGGAACCTAGACATTCTAGGTGACCAATCCACTTTCACCGTGGCCTGCCGACCCCAGCCATTAGGGATGGACACACTGAAGGCCATGGGGATGGTAGAGCGCTGTACAGACACTCCAGGAACATATTTCACTCTAGTCGGTGCTCCACCACTCATGGTCCCTGAGGCACCATCAGCAGAGGGACCATCTATAGATGCCCCTGAAGAGCCACGAGCTGAAGAACCACTCGCCAGCCACCCGAGGACCCACCTACAGAAGCCCCGCCATCATCACAGCCATTCCCAGGAGTTCCCTTCACATCACCTGACGAGGAGGATCAGAAGCCCACCGCCGTCGAGAGGCAGCTGAGCCGCATCGAAGTGGAGGTAGATGGGACACAGACCCGGCTCAACTGCCTCGTCATGGACCACCGCCAGACGAGCCATGATATGCTCCAGTGGATGTCTTATGCGCGAGCACATCACCAATGGGTAAAGTCCACCTTATAGATGATGTGCCAGCGTATGACACTTCAGCCACCATCACCACCCAGCTCACCTCACTTCCATGACATAGAGGACGATGCGGACCTGGTTCCTCTGGTTAAACCTATTCGACCTCCACACACTTCCTCCCGAGCACCACCTCCTGAGTCTCTGGATGCGCAGCGAAATGACTTGCCTTCTGAACCACACTCTGAGCATTCTAGAGACCAACCTAGGGAGTAGTTTATTTTTCTTTATTTCTTTTTGTAATTTATTTTGACATGACTTTAATAGTTCAGTATTTCAGTAAATTTTAATAGTTCTCGATCTTTTCACCCTTTTTCTAGTTGCATACTTCTCTTCCCAGCCTCACCTTCCGTCTCGCTAGGATATCACCCTCACTTATCCAAAACATCAAGAACCTCTTCACTCGGGGAGTATTTGTCCTCTTCATTTAACTTTTCAAACATTGAGGACAATGTATTACTTAAGTGTGAGGGGGGGGGGGGGGGTACATATCTATGCTTGAACTTGGAATGCTTTGACATAATGCATGAATTGAATAGGTTGTAATTTTCTGAAGTAATTTGAACTAGAATATTATGCTCTTGAGGTGATATTCCTGGGAATTTTGCTTATATGTGTTGTTTTATTATTGCTTAATACCTTGCCCTTTAGCTAGCTGCATTATGAGGTAACCACTTAGGTTCAGTGGACCTGGGACTTCGAAACACAACCTTGTAGTAGTTAACCCTGAATGTCTGATATGAATAATACCTTGTGCCCTTTCATTTATTTCTTGGAAAAAAATATTTAAGTAGTTGTTTTGAGCATAATGGGGTTCTGCTCCTCTACCTTTTGTGCATGAAACTGGAGAATGATATGAGCATGCCATTAAAGCATAACTAGTTAAATATGGGTCGCAAGCAATGTCCGGACACCACATCCTAAGACCCCCAACTATGCAAGAAGAAAAATATATANTGCAAGAAGAAAAAAAAAAATATATATATATATATATAATAACACACTTGAGTTCTTAGAATTAAGTATTTATATTTTTGTCTATGATTAGAACATAGTAATAAGCTTAGGGTAGTTCTATTCAGACACAGAGAGGTAAGCTAAGACAATTCTGTGGTTAAATAATTGGGTTCATGAGCAGAGCATAGGAACTGAATAATACAGCTGTTTATGGTAAAGTACATAGCATAAACTTTTTTGAACTGAATTGTTTTCCTAGGGATAGAGCTTGTAAAGAGACTTATTCTGATTTGAATTGCTTGAGGACAAGCAATTGCTTAAGTGTGGGGGGATTTAATATTTACCAATTATGCCTATAAAATCCATGCTTTGTCCATACATTCATGCCTACATTTGAGTTCAATTTGCTTTAAACATGGTACTTAACTCATATATTTGTGTTTTAGGTGTTTCTCTGGTTGATCAAGCAAAAGGAAGAATTTTATGCACTTTCTGGAGCAAAAGGGCAGAAGAAGTAGAATAATTCAAAGTGCAGACAAGGGACATGGCCACGAACATGGCCGTGTCCATGCTCGTGTCTGGCCTCCAGAATCTTTGCTTCAGAATGTGTAAAGAACATGACCAGGAATGAGAAAACACACGCCCGTGTTGAGGCCGTGTTCACAGTCCAGAGAAGATCCTGAGATGAACACGCCCGTGTTGAGGCTGTGTTTGAGGTCCAGAGAGGGAATGTAAGTGACACACCCAGCAACCATTAATGAACGTGACTGTGTCCAGGCCGTGTTTGACTTCTAAAGGTGAAACCCTAGATTCAAGTAGTTTATATATGCACCTAAGAGGGGAAAGAAAGAGCTATGTCTTTTGGACATTAAAAGGCACGATTTAGAGCCAGAGGCGGCAACCCAACTCTAAGGGGTTCAAGAAGAACAAGACAGAAGATCAACCTATTAAAAGAACTTCATGAGAATGAGTTTTTCTGATATTATCTCGTCTTCTCTGTATTATTTTGATTTAGATTTTATCATGAGCTAATTTGTAAAGGTTTAGATAGGATGAACCCTAGAATTACATCTACACTCTTCTCCCTTTGATTTAATGAGAATATACCTTTCATTTCTTGGAATTGTCTATGATTATTATTTGTGTTGAGTTGATGAAGCATGCCATTGATTTAACATCAAATTTTAGTTTATAGATTGAGAAATTGTAAATTGAACAAGATCACTTGTAGGCAGTGGGATTTGCTTGGAATCACTAGAGATAGGGCTCACATAAGTCTTCTGATTTGAGTCAATGTACTAAGGGAATTCACAGAACACGAATTAATGCATTCTTGGGGGTTTTGATTAGGAAGAGATTTTAGTCAATCAACCTAGGAAGAGATGTCTTATTGCTTGAGAAAGATTTAGGCATAATTCAGGAATTTCCATCAGTCTAAGGAAAGATTGGTGACCATTGAGTTAAAGATGAAAGTGCAATGTTAGATTCTAGGGAGAATCTTATCTAGACCTGTCCTTCCTAATTGATAAATCTATCAAATTTATTGTTATTATTTTCTTGACTTGTTTATATTAGTTTAGATTAAGTAGTTCATTCATTAAACCACAATTCTGATATTAGATAATAGAAAAAGGATTATTACTAATAGTTATAGTTCCTCATGAGAACAATATCCGTACTCAATTAAGCTATTCTAGAAAACGATAGGTGCACTTCCCTAGAGTGATTGTAGTATTGATTTAATTGAATACAATTCTAAATCGAAACATGTCAACATGAGATGCTTCCTTACACATTTCCTACCTATTGTATAGCTGTCGGATCTTCAGCTAGGGCAACACCCTATTCTCTGGTATATGACATGGAAGTTGTTACTCCCATAGAAGTGGAGATCCCTTCACTTAGAGTTCTGATGGAAATGAAATTAGAAGAATCGAAATGAGTGAGAGATAGGTATGAGCAATTGAACATGATTGAAGAAAAAATGTTAACTGTCATTTGTCATGGACAATTATACCAACAAAGGATGGCCAGGGCCTTTAACAAGAAGGTTCAACCTCGAGAATTCCAATAAGAGGGTTTGGTGTTGAAGAAGATCCAAGCAAATCAAGAAGCTGCTCGAGAAATATGGGCCCCAACTTATGACGGGCCATACATGGTTACACATGCAATTTTAGGCAGAGCATTGATCCTTACAAACATGAAAGGTCAAGAGCTCCTTAGGTCTATAAATTTTGATGCAGTTAAACAATATTACTCATAAAAAAAAAAAAAAGAGCACACTAGATTGAAAACCCAAAAGGGCAATCTAGGAAAAAATTAGGGCATCAAAAAGCTCGCTAGGCTGAAAACCCGAGAAGGTAGTTTAGGCAAAGAGGGATATATAGAACAATACTAGAAGGCAAAGGCAAAGCTTGATGACACATTGTAATACATGAGAAAGTTGGGAAATTTGCACTCTATCACCACAAGGTTAAATGGTCGTGTCATATAAGTATAAGTCATATCCAATGCAATATGAGAATCAATCAAGCCGAACATTAAAGAGCTAAAAAGTGGGGCAATTTTTTCGATCCATGCGGTTATGCGGTTTATGGGTTCCTCATCTCGAACTACATAGGCACATACTTGTTAGGGCAGGTCCAACGTCATAAAATCCCCATGCTAGGGAAATTGGCCTTCTATGTATGGATGATACATCTCTATTGATTTGGTTTCCCTAAAGGGTGTAATCTTTTACTCTTTGTTTACATAAAAGAAGTTAGTTCATTGAATTAATTTCTCTCTATAATGCATTTGCTTCATGTTAAAAATATAGAATTATTGCTTTGAATAAAATATGAGTGGATTTTCTTAATGGCATATTCAGTTATTCATAAAGGGATCTCGCTGACTTGGCTTTCAGATTTCAAGGAAATACAAATTACTGATCATAGCAAGATTTCAAATCTAATAAAGGGGTTAAAAGGGGAAGTAAGAAAAGAGAGGATGCAAATAGGAAAAAGAAAAAAAAATTATGCCGCTTAGTCAAAAGAGGTTTGACTTTATCATTCTTGGAAAAAGTGGATGGTTTTGCAAAGACAAGAAATATTAGAGTCACTCGGGAAAGGAGATGTATGTGAACGGATTGACCTTTTGAAAGAACAATTTTTGATTGAGCCAAAGGCTTCTTGAGAAGATCAATTATATTTTATCTCGACATCACAAGATATATTTCTTGCCAATTTACAATTTCCTGCCAAATTTACCATTTAAAGCCAATTTACAATTTATTGCCAATTTACAATTTCTTGTCAATTTACAATTTCAACTTAATTTACAATTTCCTGCCAATTTACCATTTCAAGCCAATTTACAATTTCCTTCCAATTTACAATTTCAAGCCAATTTACAATTTCCTGTCCCACAATTACAATTGTCAAGTACTCTCTCAAATTTTAGCCCCACAATAAATGTTAATTTGTCAATGAGAATTCAAAAACTAGAGTTTGAGGTTTGTGCCTACATAAACCTCTATATATGTTGCACTCTATATAAGGCTCACCCCCATTGGCTCACGAATTTGTCAACCATTTTCGTCCATCTAAAAAAACTCCCTGGTTTGCTCTTTCAAATCATTTTTGCGAAAGCTGTAGTTATCTTCCTCCATATCTATTCAATTATAATATTGTTATCAATCTGCTTATGCAGCGGTTTCGCTCTTTCTTTTTGTATTCCTTATTTGCTCATTCTCCTCCATCCCCAAAGGCAACAAGGTATGCTTTTTCCTTGTATTTTTTTCGTTGCTGTAATTTTTTTAATATCTATTTCATTCTAATATATATATCGGAATATCTTGATCCAGTCATTTTGCTCTTTCATTATTCCTAATTATCTTCATTGCCTCCATCTCCAAAGTCAACAAGGTATGTTCTTTCTCTGTGTTGTCTTTGTTGCTATAATTTTGTTTCACAATATCTATTTCATCTTAAGCTATCACTCAATCTCCTTATGCAACCGTTTTTTCTATTTCATTATTCCTTCTCCTTTTCATCTCCTCCATCTTAAAGGCAACAAGGTATGCTCTTTTCGATCTCAATTATTTAATATTTATCAATTTCATCTGATTTTTATTTCTAATATCACTTTATGATTAACAGGAAATGCAATGGATGTAAAAAGATCTTGGTCGAAAAAGATTTCATAATTGGGATTTTATTATTCATTTTCCTCTCAATCTCCTCCATCTCCAAAGGGAACAAGGTTTTGCTCTTTTTCTATACATCATTTGTTTATGTAATATTGGTTCTCAAAATATTTTTCTTTATTATATATCTCTCAATCTTCTTATGCAGCCGTGTGACTCCTTGTAGATACCATATTTTATTCGGATCTTTTTTGTGGTATAAAAAAATTTTAAAAAGGGATAAATTCTTAATTTTTTATTATTGCTTTTTATATTGTTGTTTGGACCTTTGTAATGAAGCAAACCCTAGGCCTAGTCTACTCTTAGTCTAGCCCATTTTTGTTAGCACATTTGGCTCATTCTTTAAATATTTATTTTTTTGCAAATAGTGAATAATTAAAAGAATAAATAAATAAATTGTGTTAATAAATTTGTATGTCACTAGATCTAGCTAGGCCAATGAGGGAGCAAGGTTTAGATTTCCCTCACTCCCTATTGGTCCAAGTCTATGCATTATCCTTATTAAGTAAATAACTAAATTAAAAAGAAGAAAAGACAAATTAAAAGAAAAGAAATGAAGATGGGCAGTTTAATTAAATGGTAAGACGGGAAAGGAAACAAAGAGAAATATCTAGAGAGGGAGTGTGTGTGTGAAGAAAGGGAAAAGGGAGCAAGAATCGATTAGAGAAAAAAAAGAAAGGGAGTGCGTGAGAGGAAGGAAGGAAAGCAAATAGAAGTATATTGGGGAGAAGAGCTCGTGATTGACTAGGAGATCACTAGCTTCGTTCATCTCTATTGGAAAATCCAAAGAGTCATCATTTTCCATAGGAGGTAATCTTCACGCATTCTAATTTTATTTTTTCACTCTCATTTATTTCTTTCCTCTTTTCCTTGTTGCTCCAGTTCCAAAGGAAGAGATTTGATTGAAATGATTTTATTGTTCTAAATTCATTGTCACTTGTTTGGTTTAATTGGTTTCCACGCTATCATCAGATGTAAATCTATTATTGATTTTGACCTTCTAAATTATCTTTTGTGGCTGAAGGAGGTTCTGGTTCTCAAATCTAGTCTATAGTTTTACTTATTGTTCTGTTTTAGTAAAATGTATAGATGAATTAAGGGAGCTGGCTTTTCTTATGTGAGTTGAGATTTGGTTCTATTGAGTATTAGCTGCTGTGATTTTTTTTCTCTTTTTGGATTCGGTCCTATGAGGATTCTTGAATCCATTCTTGGTGACTATGTGAAATGCTTTTTTTCTTTTAAAAAAAAAAAAAAGTGAAGTGAGGTTGAGATGGTAAGAGTTCTGTTCGGTCATGAATTTGATTTTGGTTAAATGCTTAAGCATAGTTGATTTCTGTTGATTTTCGAATATTGACTATGGTTTATGGGGGCCTTTTGCTGCTTTGCTCTGGATTCCTTGTTGAGTTGGGTTCTCTTGTCTTTCTTTTAGTTGCACTAACATGCATTATGTTCTGTATAAACCCCTGCTACCTGAATATTTCTTGTTCTATTGTTTCTAGTATAATTCTTGCCATTGCCTTGCCTCTTTTTTTTTTTTTTCTGTCATCTATGGAATATTTGAAGACATCTCTAGATGTATCTCTATTGCTGCTTGGGTGCTTTATTTGCTACTGTACAAAGCATTTTTTATTTTTTTTTCAGTGCATTTATCTCTGTTGTTTCTGTGTTTTCCAACACTATTGCCGTACTACATGATGACATATATATTCTATGTTTTACACTGTATAATGCATCTATTTTTGGATCGATTGTGCCGTGTTTAATCATGCTATAAGAGATATGTGAGGCTGATTTACTCATTTATTTGAGGCATAAATGAGGGCTGTACTAAGTTTCTTTGGGGTTGGATTACCCATTGGTTTTTAGCACTCAATTTTTTTTTGGGGGGGGGGGGGGGGGGGGGGGGGGTTGTTGTTGAGTGTTTTTATGATCTCATATTTTTGCTATCTTGCATTTATTCCTATTGGGATCTGAAGCACAATTTGGCATGCTGTTTTGTTGCTATTTTGGGGAATTTTGAAAGCTATTAGCAATTGTTTATGGAGAATCTTTGCTGCTTGGCGTTGTTCATTTGTCCTCTCTCTCATTAGTATTCTTTTAGCTTGAAAGTGAGAGAGGTGTAGGGGCTGGGTAATGGCTGTATGAAAATATGTTGCTTATTTTATTGTGGAGATGTTTTGAACTGGAATGGTCTTTGTTTTGGCATGGAAAGAGCACTTGCATAACCATTTTCGTTGCTGTCAGTTTCTACCTGGCAGCACCCAATGTTTCATTAATTTTCGGATCCATAGAACTTCAATTTGAGTGTTTCTTGTCTCGTTAGAACCATAAGGCATATATATTTCATGTGTAAAATTTTCAGATTTTTTGCATGCTTCTACTGCTCCCAGTTCTTATTCGAAAGTGGCTGTTTATTTCCCACTGCTGCTGCTGTCATGTTTCTGGTAGCGCATCATCTTTCGTCTCAAGTTTAAGCTATAGAGCTCTAATTTTAGTTTTTTTTGTCTCGTTAGAACCGTAAGACATATATCTTTCATGTGTAAAAATTTCATATTTTTTTTCTTGTTTCCACTGCTCCCAGTTCTGATTTGAACGTGGCTGTTTATTCCCCACTGTTGCTGCTGTCATATTTTTGGCAGTGCGTCATCTTTCGTCTCTAGTTTAAGTTATAGTGTGCCATTTTGCATGTTTTTAGTCTTCTTAGAACCGTAAGACACATGTCCTCGATGTCTACAATTTTTGAAATTTTGCATTTTCCTACCGCTTCCAGTTCTAATTCAAACATGGCTGTTTTAGGTAGTTGATTAGCATGTGCATTTATTGAGTTTTCTCTGGTGTTCTATTTTGATTCATGGTTATTTCAGGTAAATGATTAGCATGTGAGTTCCTTGAATTTTCTTTGGATTTGTCTCTTGATAAATGTGGCTGTTCGAGGCATGTCTGGTGACTGTCTCGGTATATTTTACCTCATTTCCCGGTGTATTTTTCTTATGTGTTTAGCTGCTATTTTAGTGCATTTTACTGGGTGCTGATCTGGGCATGTGTGATGGTTGTTGTTGTTCTGCTATTTTAATGTTTTGTATTGGTATTCACCTTTATGTTGTTTTGGCACAAAAAGAGATTGATTATGCACTGTTTGAGCTGCTTTAAAGGGGCTGTTTTCTTGTCTGCAATACATTTCCTTCCTTGCTGTTTTGATTTAATTTCACTGCTGCCCTCCCCCTATTTAAGTGACTATTTCTGGCCTACTTGCCTGCCTTGTCTAAATTCTGTTTGGTAGATTTCCCTTGGCTATTTCGAGACTATTCTGAGTTCATTTCTTTTGTTGTTCTAGGTTTATTTTCTGTACCTTTTGAGCTATTTTTTTTTTATTATTTGCTATGCTGTTATGGATTTATTTTCCTTGCCTTTTGTATTGTTTCTTTTTTTTTTTGGGTTTGCTTAGTATCCAGTTCGGGGTTTATTGCCGGCACTTTTTGAGTTGTTTTGGGCTATTTACTATTATGGTTTTGGTGGGGGGGGGGGGGTGTCTTGAATTTTAGATGGGGGTTGTTCTAGGTTTTCATTTCTCATGCATTGTTTGCACCATTCTAAAGACTTTTTAGGGTTTGATTGTGTGTTCTTGGATGAATTTGGGTTATCCCATTTGAAGCATGTCGAGATTAAATATGAGGGTCACTTAGGTAAATTCCTTTTAAGTCTTTGACTAATTTGTGCTTTGAAGTATTCATGTGCATCTTTGAATATAATTGAGGGTGATTATGGTTGTGGGCAAGTTGAAGGGCTCTGCTCGAAAAGGCTTTGCTGCAAGCTAGGAGCAAGAGATTTTTTATCTTACTTTATTTTTGAAGGTAATTAAAATCCCTTTCCCCGAGACAATTATTATAATACTTAAATCATATATTTGCACTGCATATAAAATATATATTTGTGTCACGTAATATCCGCATGTCCCTTCACTTATCATGGTAGGATATATCGAATCTGATTCTTTTATGGAATAACTTTGTTTATCCAACTTAGGTGAAGGTAGCGCCACCCTAGAGGACGCTTTATGCGAGAAAAAAAAATGGAAGGATTTAGGTCTCATTAGAGAAATTATGCATTGTATGTTTAGATTCTTTGCTTTTAATTTTGTCAAATATTCCTATAAATACTTTTATTCGCATATATATATATGGGCATGTAAAATTACTGTTTAGGCCTACTTTGAATTTGAATTCCTACTTTAATGATGATTGAAATACAATATTAAAAACAGTGAATTTAAGTCATAAATAAAATCAATTAGCATTAAAGATATATATCAAAACACTTTGGTGCTTAATTATTTTCTAATGAATCAATTATGTAATTTTAAATTAATTTCAAATTTATATAATTTTAAAAATCCAAAATGTAAATTACATATTGAAAATTTGATTTTAATATTAAAGCAATCAGTCAAACACCCCATACAACAATAAATAGTAATCAGTCAGTTCATAATTAATTTGAAAGTTAAAATTTTGTAAATTAAATAGTTATCAATTAATTATAATTGCACTACAAGAAAACAACGTTTTTCTCACGGACGATGAATCCATGAGAAATTCTCACGGAAAATACGAGATGTTGTCACAGACATTGGAAATGTGGGATTTTCTCACGGAAAGAAGTTCCATGAGAAATTCCTTAGAAAACCTGAGAGAGTTTGGGGGGGAATGTAGTGTGAAAACTTTCTCACAGATAAGTACCATGATAAATGTTGTGACTACATCCCAAGTAAGTTTCTTTCGGATTGGAGTCCATGAGAGCATTGAACGAATCATTTTATGGAGGATATTTCTCACGGATTTGGTCCGTGAGAATCCAAATGCACTGTTTAACTAGACACATGGATGGATTGAAATTTTGGCGGGCTTTGACCGTGAGAAATTCTGTGAGAAATCTAGAAATTTATTCTGCTCCCGAAACTCATCTTCCTCATTTGGAAGTTACAAAAAACACTTTCTCTCCAGCAACGTGGGCGGTGATTTCCAGTGTGTGTGGACAGTCTACTTCCTCTTTTGAAGCTTTGGAGTTAAGGTAGGTTAGTTTTCTCTTATTTTCTCTCAGAATTTATCTTGTATTTTCTTTTTCAATGATGCACAAAATGAGTTATTTTTTCTATATTTTTGGACTAGTTTAAGTGTAGGTTGGTTGTAGATAGGTATTTGATGAATTATAAACTTGATTAATGGTTTGGTTTATGAGTTTGCCTTTGATGTTGAATCCAATTTTCAATGTTAAAATTGGGGTAGTTGTGGATTTTTTTTGTTGAAATTGGTTGAGGGCTTTTGATTTATGATATATGTAGATAGTTTGGATTTTTTTTTTTTTGAATTAGTNGGATTATTTTTTTTTTTGAATTAGTATGGATACATTTCAATTTTGTAGGGTTTAGAGAGTAATTTATTAAATTAAATTATGTGTGAAATTATTGAGATTTTGAGAACTCTGTTTGGGGCTATTATTGTATGTTATATGTAAATTGTTTGTATAATTTTAATATTACATGATATATGAATTGTGAGCATATGATATATTGAAAACTTGTAGAATAAATATACTTTAGAGTTATATATGATAAGTTAGTTAGGTTAACTTAGAAACTTGTCTGAGAGTTAATCACGTAAGATTAACTCTCGAATAGTCCCTAAATTTAGGATTGTTCTTGAAGTAGTTGTTCCACTAATAGGATGGTAGAGCTTTGGAAGCAAGTAGGTCAATTAAATTTTAGAACACTACTCTTTTGTTTCTCTAGGTATATATTTATGCTGGTTGAGCAGCATAATTCGTGTACTTGGAGAATCATAGAGAGATGACGTCAAAATTTTGTTGACCTATTTGACCTTTATAAGCTTCTACTAGTGGTGAAACAAACTTCAATAATGAGATACAAGCACTACCCGGAGTAAAACTTAGTATATTTGAAGCATTGTAAGAAAACAATAACAACTTCAATTTGTTTTGAATATTGAAGGAATATGGAGATCCCTAAATATCATTGTTGGATGTATGAGAGACTTGGTCCAAATAGTAAGATTGTTAAATATGACTTTTATGTTGTTGTTGAGGAATTTATTGAGTTTGCAAGTCAACTTGATATGTATATTCAAGTAAGAAAGTTCAGATACCTATATGTAAAATGCAAATGCCGTAAGTTTCATATACCAAATGAAATAATGATGCACCTATACACGAAATGTTTCATGGAAAACTACTATTATTGGGATAATCATGGGGAGGTCCATCTAGCCATTGTCCAAATAGATGTTGAAAACCAGTATATTCCTTGGTATGAGCATATGGTTATGGATACTGTTGGGCCCTCTTTCCAATTAGAGTATATATGAGAGGAGGATCCAAATCCAGAATTTGCAAAGTTCTATGATATGTTGAGGGCTGCACAGTTTCTATTATGGGATGGGTGTGATACATACTATGTGCTTTTAATGGCTGTCAGATTGTTAAGTATCAAGTCTGACTAGAACATCCCAGAAAGTTCAATGAATGAGCTTATCACATTAATGATGGAGATATTACCTCTAGGTCATAGGATGCTAGCTAATTTGTATCAAACCAAGAGACTGGTGTCTAAACTTGGTTGTAGGTACAAGAAGATTGACAATTATCCACATGGGTGTATGTTGTATTATGGAGAAGATGAAGTTGCTAGGCAGTGTCAAATTTGTGGTGAAGCACGGTTCATAAAATTCAGAGTTTGAGGAGGGAAGGTTAGGGAAGTTCCAACTAAACATATGTGATATTTGCCAATAATCCATAGGTTGCAAAGACTTTTTGCATTTAATGCATATGCGAAAAAGATGAGATGACATAATGAACACCAACGTGAACTAGGAGTGTTATCACATCCATCTGACGGAGATACATTGAAGTATTTTGACATAGTTCACTCAAATTTCATATCAAAATCGAGGAATGTGAGGTTAGGTCTATGATCTGATAGTTTTAGTCCTTTTGGAATATGCGCCAAGACATACTCTCGTTGGCCTATTATCCTAACTCCTTACAATCTTTTGTCTGACATGTGCATGAGAAGGGAATATATGTTCTTGACTATTATTATCGATAGTCTTTATAATCCGAATAGTAAAATTAACATATTATTGCAACCTTTACTTGATGATTTGAATAAGCTTTAAGATGAAAGAGTGCCTACTTATGACATTTCATTGACACAAAACTTTTGAATGGGGGAAGCTCTTTTGTGGAGCATCAATGAATTCCCTGCATATGGAATGTTATCTAGTTAGCAAACAACAAGCAAGTTAGGTTGCTTGATTTACATGAGCGGTTTGAAGGCATTTTATTTAAAGCATGGTCATAAAATGTGTTATTTTGATTGTCATCGAAAATTCTTGTCCCAAGATCATCCTTTTCGTTGTAACAAAAATAACTTATTGAAGAAAGTCAAGGAGAAGGGCATATCACTTAGGTGCTACTCTGGAGATGAAATTTTCATGCAAATGTTGAGACTACCTAGATTAACAAAAAGTAGATGTGTTGTCTCTATTGATTATGGTGAAACCCACAACTGGACTAAGCGTAGTATTTTCTGGGACTTACCATATTAGAATGATTTGTTAATTTCTTGCAACATTGATGTGTAGTAAGGGCAATGTGAAGGTGAGACTAAATATGACAAACTTATGTGAACATCTCAGTTTGAAGTTGCAAGACTTGGGCAATGAAAAGTTTGTGAAACCCAAGACATTGTATACACTTAATATTGACCAAAAGAGAACCATGTGTGAGTGGGTGCAGAGTCTGTAGCTTCCTAGTGGATATGCATCCAACTTAGGGAATTGTGTCGATACTAATCTGTGGACTTTGACCCACATGAAAAGTCATGACTGCCATGTGTTTATGGAGAGACTCCTATCAATTGCTTTTAGTGGCTTGCCTGCTTTTGTTTGGGAACCTCTTGTTGAGTTGAGCCAATTTTTTCGATATATTTGCTCTCCTACTCTGTGCAAGGATGACTTGCAGATAATGGTGCAGAATATTCACATCATCTTGTGCAAACTTAAGAAGATTTTCCCTCCTACTTTCTTTGATGTGATGGAGCATTTACAGGTTCATTTAGTTGAAAAAGCAATAAGGGGTGGACTTGTCCAATATAAGTGGATGTATCCTTTCGAAATGTTCCTTCATATCTTGAAGCAAAATGTTAAAAACAAAGCCTACGTGGAAGGTTCATTTTGCGAAGCATACATCCTTAAGGAAATTTTAACTTTTTGTTCATACTACTTCAAGTCTCACTTCCATTCAAAGACTAGAAGAGTGCCTCACAATGATGATGGTGGTGAAATTTATGTCAGGCAACCTATTTCCATATTCAACTATCTTGCTTTCCTTTATAGAACCTCGCAACGACGATATCTCAATGACGAGGAATTAGCAGCAGCAGTAGTGTATGTGTTGCTTAATTGCCCCGAGGTTAAGTCTTACTTGAGGTAAGTTCTAGCTTAATATCTTGGTTTTTTCTAATGCTTAAATATGGTCAAACTTATGTATTAACTAAATTTATGTTTATGTTGTAGCAAGTACATATAGGGACTAACCTTATTGTACGGGAATCTCTCGAATGATCAAATGGATAAGCACATCTCCACTGGATTTTCTCAATAGTTTAAACATTTTGTATGTAACTCTAACTATTTTCAATATTTAATTGTATTCAACAAGCTTTAGTATATCACTAACCTTTTGTTAATTATATGTAGGTACAAAACTCTCAAAATGGTATTGTCAATGAGCTATTAATATCTTTGACTTAGGATCCCTTAAGAAAGGTTTAGACATGAGACTGAGTAAATATCAACAGTTATAAATTTTATACAACTGCTTGATCCCATGGTCAAAAAACAAATAATAGTGGAGTTTGTTTGAAGGGATCTGGCTATGTCGAACTCCTATTATAGGGCACTACAAGAAATTATTGAGATTGCGTATACCGGTTCACCTGGTTATCAATTGGTACTATTTAATTGCAAATGGTAAGATCCTTCACCTCGAGGGGCAAAAAGTTATCTGAAATATGGATTTGTGGACGTAAACTCATGCAGAGCGTACAAGGGGGATGACCTATTCATCTTAGCTCAACAAGTAGAGCAAGTTTATTTCTCTTCTTTTTCACACACAACTCCTAATTAGCGGGAATGGTTACATGTCATTAAAACCAAGGTCAGACACATAATTGATGCCCCAGATGATCAGTACCAAGGTGAACCATATCGCTCATTAGCGTTAATATTTGATGATGATTAAACACAGACATATTTGATAGATATCACTTCAACTGCTATAGAGGAAGTTGTTACTGGGGTAAATCTAGTTATTGTCACTGATGTAGATGATGATAGATGAGAAGGTGGTGAGGAAGTGGAAGAACATGAATATCATAGCAGTGATGATGCAACCGAGGAAGATCCCCCTATGATTATGTACTTGAAAATGATTAATATTACACATATCTTGCTCATATTTTATCAATGCTTATGTATTTTTAATTACATAGCTTCATTTCCTTCTATGTTGTCTTTTTAGATATTTTATGTTTTTTGTCAACTAATGTGTTGCATTTTTGTGTTATAGCACTCCTATTCATATCATTGCTCTTGGTGCTCCATTTTATGTTCGACCCTTATTTCTCACAAATTTGGAATTTTAGTAGAGCCAAGAGATATGTAAACATTCTTTTTGTATATGGATTTTTTACATTATCCTTCTATAGACATTCTTTTGTATAAATTCTTTAATTTGTTTAAAATTTGATTGCATTCTGCTGCTCTGTAGTTGTTACTATTGTTCTACTTGTGCTGTTGCTGGTTTTTGTATTATGTAGGTTTTGGGTTAGTAGAAAAACAGGTTGTAGGAGGGGGGGTTTAAGGCTACTTCTCACGGAATTTCTCATGAACAAATCTGTGAGAAAATTAAGATAAAAAATAATTTTTAGTAACTTCTCATGGTTTTTCTCTTGACTAAAGTCTGTGAGAAAGTTTTCTCATGGAATACATCTGTGAGAAATTATACAGTAATTTCAATCACATGATGACTATAATTTATTGATTGGTAATTAATTTGGAAAAAAATTATTATAACTTTTTTTAAGATTGTCATTGTAGTTAAAATAATAATGAGAAAATTTCAAAAGTGAAATTCAACATTTATTCTGCATAATTTAACTGTCATCAATGTGCGACAAAAGAAAAGTATGTATTTAATTGTGTTTTAGTCCATGTATATTTTGACATATAATGCTCTAATTAAGCAAGATAATCAAGACATTTATTTTAAGGTAATAAAAATGTGCCTTAACAAGAAATAGAGGGCAATAATCAAAGTACATTTAATAATTGCAATTAATATTCATTTCAATTTAAATTTAAAATCAAATTATTTAAAGTACTAGAGTTAGTCAAAAATTTCATAAACTTCAATGCTCAAATTTTAAAATTTTAAATTCCTATTCAATGAAAGAAATTCAAAATCCAAATTTAGCTAATAAATATATTCAATTGGCATTGAAGTGCAATTCAAAAAAATTTGCAATTATTAATTTGCCAAATCAAATGTCAATCAATTAATTATAATTGGCAAGTGATTGGAATTGTTGTATATTATCTCCTTTTTTTTTTTATTAATTTCGTATTTAATGAATTTTAAATAACCCAAGTTTGTGAAATTACTTAATTAAGCATGTAACTATATTTGAAACCCAATAATAAGCTATACTAATATTAAAAGAATTGTTTCTTGGATGACAATTTGATAACTGGTACTACGAATGAATTTATTCTCAATTTAATGATTTAGAAATTATAAAAAAAATCAAAATTTTGAATTCATATTCAATGAGAAATAAATTAAAAATTTTGAATTTTGCTAATAAATACATTCAATCACCATTGAAGATGAGTTCAAAAAAGTTCTGAAATTATTAACTCTCCAAATTAATTGTCAATCAATTGATTATAATTAGCATGTAATTGTAATTAATTGTTACATATTTTTTTATTAATTTTGTATTAATTTAATTTTAAATAACTCAAGTGTGTGAACTTACTTAATTAGGTCTGTAACCCTATTTGAAACCCTCCAGTAATAAGTATTGCAACCACTTTGCAATCGTTGTAGGCTAAATTATTTGCTAGTAAAATGATTTTCTGTTTGTGCTTCTATAAATTATTCATAATCTATATTTCTTGGGATTGCATTTTATTGTAGGTCTATATTATTATTATTATTATTATTATATATATATATATCCAAGTGGTTATGCCACTTCAACACATGTTCAAGTCAAGGTATGCAGGGTATGGATCATACTGGCATTGCTTCTTTCTTGATCTTTGACCTTGATGCTTCAGAATGTTTGTGTAGATCTGCAGCTGGTATGCATTATAAAGGGACTTAAAAATATTTTTCTTAACATGTTAGTTAAAAGGACTACTTTCTTTATTAGCTTAATACATTAATGGGGCCACGATAATAGTTCAAGATTGAGATAAAGGATAACAACTCAAAATAAGGCTGGACTATCTACTCTTTATTTAGAATGAGTAATGATGCTGAGCTGATTGAGTCTTTCCTAAAGACCATCATTGTGAATGGGGTACAAATAATCTTTTGTTTAATAAATATTAATTTATAAAGTGCTTAAAGTAGATATTACAATTTAATCTTGAACATGACTTCATTGGTCCCATATGTTTAAGTATTTACAAATGTGAGATTAAGTGGTTATTAATTTGTCATAAAATTATGTGATATTCAATGAATTGGAATGGTGCATATGTCAAGCACCAACGACAAACATATTTCAACCACCCACCTTTCAAAGGCAATCAAGAATGAGAAATAGTGGTGTTGGCAATAAGAGATGCTTTGGATTATGTACCTTTATTGCTAGAACTATACATTTGTAAGAATTCTTTTAGAAAGCCTTTGAGTTGTTTGTTCAAACTTTTACTTGAGTCGTTGGTCAATATGTTTTGCCTTTTTTTTTTATCTATTTCTTGGTGTACAAATTAATTTTGTACATGCAGAAGAATGGAATTTAGATTTTGTACCAAAAACAAAATGAACATTTAGATAGAAATTGTTGCTCTCAACTTTTCCTTTTCTTTAAAATAAATTTGAACATTTACTCCTCCAAGCAAAGATCAAAATGGTTGCTCTCAATTTTGTTGTAAATATTTTCCTACTTTTACATCTAATAATCTAGGTAAGGGTTTATTTTTTCCTATCTAAATTAATCATTTGATTTATTATTATTCTTTGATTAACTATCTAATTTTTTTTGGGGGGGGGGGGGTTTAAGGCTACTTCTCACGGAATTTCTCACGAACAAATCTGTGAGAAAATTAAGATAAAAAATAATTTTCAGTAACTTCTCACGGTTTTTCTCTCAACCAATGTCTGTGAGAAAGTTTTCTCACGGAATACGTCCGTGAGAAAACCCACGACTTTGTCATGAGATTTCGCTGATATTTCCCACAGATTTTTTCTACCTTCCTACAGATGTAATTCGTGAGAAATGTCTCAAGGATAACATTTTGCATAAGAAAATGAGTTTGTTACACCTCACAAATCTATATCCGTGAGAAGACCGTTTCTCATAGAATTTTCACTCTTTTCTCATGGATTTTGTTTGTGAGAAAATACAATTTTTCTTGTAGTGTTGCCAAGTTGATTACATAATATTATAATTTTCCTATTCATAATTATTTTCATATTTATTTATTGAAAACCATCTAGGGGTTAAAATATGGTAATATCAATTTTGTTTTCTGATTTTAAATTTTATTTATTAGGAAAAATAAATTTGCATTGCTAAAAAGTATGAAAGGTCATAACTTTGTATTCCCGGATGATCAATAAGGAATTCAAATAAGAAAAAATTTAAGTTAATGAAAAAATTGATATTGCACTCCCAATTAATCTATGCCTAGTTTTCATAAATTTTATTTTTATAGAGTAGAGCTTGAACACTGACTATGAATTAGAGTTACAAGTACAAATAAGTAAATTTATAAACTTAGATTTTTCATACATTAATAAATATGAAATTAATATAAAAAATCAAAATTATACAGTAATTTCAATCACATGGTTATTATAATTTATTGATTGGTAATTAATTTGGAAAAAAATTATTATAAATTTTTTAAGATTGTCATTGTAGTTAAAATAACAATGAGAAATTTTCAAAAGTGAAATTCAACATTCATTCTGCGT
This sequence comes from Cercis canadensis, assembly GCA_003255065.1. Taxonomy (NCBI): domain Eukaryota; kingdom Viridiplantae; phylum Streptophyta; class Magnoliopsida; order Fabales; family Fabaceae; genus Cercis; species Cercis canadensis. The sequence continues at coordinate 4,823 of QAOA01007505.1, read as the reverse complement.
AATTTAACTATCATCAATGTGTGACAAAGAAAAATATGTATTTAATTATGCTTTAGTCCATGTATATTTTGACATATAATGCTCTAATTAAGCAAGATAATCAAGACATTTATTTTAAAGTAATAAAAATGTGCCTTAACAAGAAATAGAGGGCAATAAACAAAGTACATTTAATGATTGCAATTAATATTCATTTCAATTTTAATTTAAAATCAAATTATCTAAAGTACTAGAGTCAGTCAAAAATTTCATACACTTCAATGCTCAATTTTCAAAATTTTAAATTCCTATTCAATGAAAGAAATTCAAAATCCAAATTTAGCTAATAAATATATTCAATTGGCATTGAAGTGCAATTCAAAAAAAATTGCAATTATTAATTTTCCAAATCAAATGTCAATCAATTAATTATAATTGGCATGTGATTGGAATAGTTGTATATTATCTCCTTTTTTTATTAATTTCGTATTTAATTAATTTTAAATAACCCAAGTTTGTGAAATTACTTAATTAAGCATGTAACTCTATCTGAAACACAATAATAAGCTATACTAATATTAAAAGAATTGTTTCTTGGATGACAATCTGACAACTGGTACTACGAATGAATTTATTCTCAATTTAATAATTTATAAATTATAAAAAAAATAAAAATTTTGAATTCATATTCAATGAGAAATAAATTAAAAAATTTGAATTTTGCTAATAAATACATTCAATCACCATTGAAAATGAGTTCAAAAAAGTTCTGAAATTATTAACTCTCCAAATTCATTGTCAATCTATTGATTATAATTAGCATGTAATTGTAATTAATTGTTACATTTTTTTTATTAATTTTGTATTAATTTAATTTTAAATAACTCAAGTCTGTGAACTTACTTAATTAGGTCTGTAACCCTATTTGAAACCCTCCAATAATAAGTATTGCAACCACTTTGCAATCATTGTAGGCTAAATTATTTCCTAGTAAAATGATTTTCTGTTTGTGCTTCTATAAATTATTCATAATCTATATTTCTTGGGATTGCATTTTATTGTAGGTCTTTGTTGTTATATATATATATATATATGAATATCCAAGTGGTTATGCCACTCCAACATATGCTCAAGTCAAGGTATGCAGGGTATGGATCATATTACATATTACATTCTAGGAATTTTCTCCTTGCAATAGAAGAAATAGATTGTTGGTAATATTCTTTAGCACCATATGGGGTGAGATTTTAGGAGGAAATTTACTCCTTGCAATACAAGAAGTAATTAATATGTTTCCTAAAAAAAAAAATGAAGNAGAAGTAATTAATATGTTTCCTAAAAAAAAAAAATGAAGATATTGAATATGCAAAATAATGTCAAGTAATTAAGGTGGGACATGCATTATGGCAAATTTTTTTTTTAATTAAACGTTCTATTTTAAGATAAGAAAATGAAACAAGTTGGTTTTGGGTAGTTGATAATTGGGGTGGAATGATAATGGAAAGTAAATTCAATCATCTACCCATGAAGGGTTTTGGGATAAAAAAGAATACATTATAGAATTTTGGGTTGCACTAAATTTAGACCCTAAACAATCTACTTACAAAAACTCTAATAGGACTATTGAGGTACTGAATATCCATTACTCAATCAAATAAGTAAGAGAAGGATTTTTTTTCAAATTTAATACAAAATTTATTTGCACTAGAATTTGATTATTGTAATTCTTTTTGCTATTAGAGTCTATACAACAAGGGTAGCATTTCCAATATGAGACATGTAATACCCAAATTTGTACATAGTCTGTGATACCCAAAATTAAATTATTGTTTTTAACGCACCTACTGGCCGATCAAATGACTCAAGTATAATTCTTTTTTCATGTGATTTAACTTCTATTTTACTAAGAAGACTTCTAGTTTCTATTTCTTTGTTTGGAAGTTTAATTTTATGGATCTATAATCTCTATTTCACTACATGATATTTGTTCTTTATTCTTCATTCATATGCTTGCTACCTTACAAAGTGTGAAGCACATGTGGGTTGCTGATTTTGCAAACCTGTGGCATTGGGAACGTGTTAGTTGTTTTCATGGTGAATTGCTTGCATTTCCATGATTTTGTGCCCTCTATTCTTATAAAGTTCAACTAATTATTATTTTTTTTCTTTTTTGTTATGGCTTTGTTCCTTAAGGGAATGTTCCTGCTTTGCACAGTTTAATAGGAATGTGGTAATTTTTCTTTTATTAGGTAGATCTTAGGAAGTAACCTTGGATTCCTTTTTCTGATTAAATGTATGGGAAATAATATATAGATTTCAACTTTGTTACTACTATCTTTATTAGATGATGTACTTCTTGCTAAACAAATTTTATGTTGTAAAAGATTATTGCTAACATTCTATATAATTTTATGTGTAAACATGCAAATAGGTCAAACTTAAAAAATGAATTAACTGGCAGATTTTAGGTGCCGTGTGGGTATTATACCTATAGAAACATATGGAGAGTTAAACTTCCAAGAGACTCTGTTTTATTTGTCTGCCTCAATTAGCACTGACCATGATCTTAGCTCTTTAATATAAAGAGACATTTAACAAATTATTATTTTGATTATAGATTACTTTTTCCGTTGGTGAGAATTTCCATAAAATTTTAGGATGCTAACTAATTCTGAAATATGATTTCTATCAAGTTTATCCATCTTAGAATGTTTACTCTATGTTTCATTTTAATTAAATTCTTTTGAGTTCTCATTCTAATTATTTCTTTCCGTTATTTTTTATGGAAAATAGTGATCATATACAAACCCTTTCAATTTGAAAAATATTCTATTGGTAGATATCTTGATGATAGTAGGTTAAAATACATTACAAGGTATTACAAACTTGCAAGTATATTGTGTATGAATTTAGCTACTCTAAAATTGGGATGAATACAATAAGTTAAAATGTATTGTTTTAATCGGTCATGTATGTGAAAAAGGACCACAGCAAAATAGCAAACTATGGTGATTATTTTGTTATTGGGGTCTTCCAAAGGATAGAAAGATAGGGTGGTATTCTGGATAAGGAATAAGAGAGAACAAATAGGTGTGTTTGAGATTGAAGTAAAAGTATCTCATGTTGAATAGTGGTTGAGATAAGCATATAGGAAATGGTGAAGTAAAATGATTACATGTGTAATCAGAAGAAAAAGATAATAAAGGGATGTGTGTAGGGAAAAATGAAGTTTTGGATGGAAAAAATTAAAAAATTGAAGCATCATTGAATAACACATGAAAAAAAATAATTATTGCAGTATCTTCTGCAACTCTTCTACTTTAATATAATTTATAGATTTATAAATTCATTTAATCCATCAGGTCTACCTACTAAAGATGATGGTATGAAAAGAAATGGGGGGAGACAATTAGAGTAGAAACAAGATTATCCACACAAGATAATGGTAGTGAAAAGACATCATGGTATAGCAAGAATAAGGCTAATATGGAATTAGATAGAAATTTTAAGTTTAATTCAATGAAAGAAGTTTCAATAAAAATGAAAGATTATTCTTTTCATTCTCATGATTAGGTTCCTTTTCTTTTTAGAAAATGATTGCTCAAAGAATTGGCTAGGAATGTAAAAAATTAAGACGTTTCATTTTGATATTTAAATAGATACTATGGTCAAGGTTGCTCTATTTTTGTTAGATAAGTTCCTATTTTTAATAAATTTTGCAGGTGATCTTCAACAAGTTGCGGCTAGCCATTTCCTAAAATGCATTATCATTAGCATTATTAGCAATTATTATCACATCCATATATGGAGACTTTGATATGGAAATGTTTGTGTTTTTGATAAGATCTCTAGGGTGCCACTTGCTCAGTATGGTGATATACAAGACATATTTGTGTAGAGAAATACCACATCTAGGGTTTTTAAACAACAGAAGCTAGGTATGATTGGTTAATATCTATGAAAAATCATATCGATACCTAAGGGTGGAATTGGGTGAGGAGGCCTGTGGCTCCAAAAAAAATTCAAGTTTTTCTATGGCTAATCCTTCGTGACGCCATACCTACAAATTGGTTTCATGCTTGCAGACACCTTAGTCAAAATTCCTTATGCAACCGGTGCAAATTTGATATAGAAAATAGAATACATTGTCTTAGGGACTGCTATAAATAACGTCTGTATGAGTTTTAGAGCAGAAGATAGCTTATGGGAACAAGATTTGAATGCTTGGTTTTATAGAAATGGGAATACAGGAAAAGGGATAATAAAGTCACACATTCTCTTCTACTGCACGTTGTGGTGGATATGGAGAACACACAATGAAGAGGATTTTGAAAGGCATAGCACTATGTTGATGATGAGTGTTAATAAGATCCAAGCGATGGTTTAACTTGCAGTAAACCCTTTTTGGAAAAGCGAGAAAGTAGGAAAGAAATGTGTGATGGAGATTGATAGTCTCCAAGTATAAAGACCATTAAGCTAAATGCTGGCGGTGGCAATTTTGGAAGCCTAGCAATATCAGGTTTTGGAGGGGTTATTCGAGATCATCAAGGGGGTGGCTAGGTGATTTATATGGCTCTATAGGCGTGGGTACCAATTTGAAAGTTGAATTTACTACAATAAGGTATGGTATGATACTTTGTTGGGATAAAGGCATCAGAAAACTATCTGTGAATTAGATTCCTAAGAGGCAGTGCAGTTGATAGATTTTGCTTATGTAAGCTTCCATTACTATGGGTGTATTATCAATGATATAATATATTTGCTTAAAAGGAGTTGGGGTGTGAAAGTGATTCATGTGTTAAGATTGGAGTACCAAGGAGCTGATTCACATGTTAATTGCAATT
>QAOA01007503.1:387332-413460 GCA_003255065.1 Cercis canadensis | reverse complement strand
TTACAATATTCATAAATGATCTGCAATGCTTTGCTCTCAGGTTTATCTCATCTCTTTTTATTATCTTTAATATAAGTTGGTTTAACATTAATGCTTTGTGAGCTAAATGGAGAGGGGATTTTATGGTATCCAATTATTTCTACTCTTTTTGCTGTAAACAGAGTATAGTAGCTTTTTATATACTAATTCTGCTATTTTTGCTGAAAATTTCAAATGAATGAGTTCCTATTTTGTGTATCATGAGCAATGTATGAAAATTTTCCCGGTTTCTCTTTCAAAGCTTCAAAGCTAGAAGCACAGTTCTGGAAGCAAAGCCAATTCATGAGCCTGACGTTCTCAAGGTGCTTATTAAGGGAATGGTATTTATTGAATTGAAACTCAAGTGCGCAAGGGAGGGTTGGTAAACGAAGAAGGTTGATGATTGTATTATATGGTTGTGCACACCATCTGTTTGGTTATGGGTCTCACTGAGTGCTTGCTCTCTTTGCATTCTTATTAACTAGTTTGAATCTGCAACTGAGGCTACATTCGAATTTGTTTATAGGAGTCGTGGCGCTTTCCCGTTTAGAAATTAGAACTATTTAAGGCCATATCTTGGATTCTGTAATTTGAGGCATTACTAAGATAGACATCATAATTCATAATTGTTGGTGTAGTTGTCATTGGCAATTTGTATCTGATAAGTTACACGCATGACTTTCTGGGTTATCTTTAAGTGATTGGGGTCCACTTTGAGACTAAACTCTGTTATTGTTTCCTCTATAACTTTGTGTGCTTTTGAAGTTACTGACAAGGTGACTTGCATTATAGGTTTCATGAAGAAAAGTATTAAATTTTACGTGCATATTCATCTTATTCTTTGCTATATCGAACAAGAAAATCATGTTATGCTTTTTTGTACGGTAATGCCAATGACTGATCAATATTTAATTTTTATGGCCTCTCTGCACTTGTAAAGATTGGAATTGCAGATTTTCATAAACACAGGAGATTCTTTCTAAAATTTGAGCAGGTCTTCGTAACTCTGGTGCCTCTAGCTCAGATTGCCATTGCTGACATAGCTTTCAAATTAGCAAACCTGTTCTACGATTGTTATATTTGTTGTTCATGGGGGCTTTCTTTTCTTTGTTTTTTCCCCCCAAGTATTCTGTTATTAGGCTTCAGAGAGAGTAGATCTCTCAACTCCTTATAGTTCCAATAGAATAAAGTCATCTCTCCCACCCTCTTCCTCAGCTAGCTTTCACAAAATTATTCTCTGTTTCTGTAAATTATGTTCTCAAGAAATTCCATGGAAAACTTTTGATCACATCCCGATCCCTCTTACTCATAATATAATTAGTCACTTTTGCTAATTATTACCATGGTTAGATCCCCTGTGTGAAATGGTAACACTTATACTCTTGCATGATTGCCTGCAGGAGAATTGCTCAAGAGGTGGCCTTTTAAGTTATGGAACCTACAAGTTAGAGTTAAACTCCTTCCCCGCCCTGCTCCAAAGAAAAAAAAGCTTGTAAATTTTTTTTTTCTATATTTTGCATTATGGTTTTACCTTACAGCTTCTCCCAAGATTTTACTAAGAAAACATGATTTCAAAGCTGAAGGAACTTTATCCAGTCCATTTGCCTTGGTTGTCTTTTGTCCAAAAATGGCACATATATTGATTATAATGGGCAGGCTGTTACAGCTTTCTTACTAGAACTTACAGGTTTCTGATTGAGCAGTAAAGTCCTCTAATGTCTGTTAGTGTCCTGCATGTCTGCTCTCTATAAATTACGAGTTCTTGGTTATTAAACATCTGAAGCAAATTGATTTTTTACTTCCTTTTATTTATTTCTGGTAAAAAGGGAAGAAATGAAGAGAAACAAATTTGTACTTGGATGTATGATTTGTTTGCCGATATCTTTCAGAAAAATCAGTTTCAACCTTATATATGAATTCTATGTTGTTGCAGCATAGAGTTATTAGAATTTCCGAGATGTGCTCAATCAACTTTAATGTCAAACAGGAAAAGCTAATTACAATTAAGCATAACATTTCTTTACAATATGATATGAAGTAATCATCTTCCTTATTCTTGCAAAACTTTGTTGAATAGTAAATTTATGATGAGGAGTTTTGCCCAAGGTTACATTCTAGGTATTTTTTTCAATATTTCAGACTATTTTGGTTTCTATGACATTGTTACTGACTCAATGAAGTATCTGTTTGATATTTTCTTAGTGTAAGGCGCATGCAAGTAGTTTTTTCTTCCTTTTTTTTTTTNTTTTTTTTTATTTTGGCTCCAGACTTGACTTTTGTTTCTCATGTAATTCATAAATATGACAATCTCTAGTATTTTCGTACATATTTATTGAAATTCCATTGTGTTTATTTGCTTTCACATCTAAGTGATGGATTAGTTGGAATTCTGTATAGTGAATTTAGAAACCAAGCTAATTTCATTTCTATTCTGTAACATTATTTACTCCTCAATGCTGGTGTGTGGCATGCGTGAAAGGAACTACCAATATCCTTCTGTTTACAATCCTTAACCTTTAGATATTTAAGAGATGTGAGGTGCTCAATATGATCTAGTGATTGAAGATTTAGATGTTTGCTAATATGTAATGAAGTTAGTGATGCCAATTTATTTAGGGGTGAGAGATTTATGCAATCATCTATGGAAAGTAACTGGAGTTTTGGAGTTGGCAATCCTCCTTCAGGAAAAGACACCAGTTGTGTTAATGAATCTTGAGTGGAGTTTTGGAGCTGGCAATCCTCCTTTAAGAAAAGACACCAATTGTATTAATGAATCTGCTTTGGTTTTAGTTGAAAAACAGATTTACTTGAGTTGGCCATTCTCTGGTAAAGCATAAGATAACTTGACCCTTTTACTTGAGTTGCTTTGAAGTTTAAATAAACATAAGTACATAACAGTAACGTCTCTAAAATTTAACCAGTTAATAAACATAATCAATTTTAGCATACCATCTAACTGTACTGGAAAACCGTGTTTGGCAGGGCACTTTAATTGCTTTGGCATCCTTCTCATAAGGGAAATTGGTGAACCAACTTAAATCAGCAGCCTTGTTGAGTCACATTGCCTATTTGAGCCACATGAACACTGCACTTGGAGTTGTTGCTGCCAAGTCCTTTGTCGGTGAGGTACATAAGCTAACCAATAATCCTCTTAATTACAAGTATCCTGAAACCATATACTTGAAATGCTTGGTTTTTTTAACAGGTCACCACCCTTTTTGGTCTTGCCGAATTTAATCCCAAAGGGTAAGTAACAACATTGAAATTTGCCTCCTTATACGTTATAACTCCATTAAGCTTTCAATCTAATCAAAAGCTCTCCTTGACAATTCCTTTGACTAGGTTACCTGTTGCTGCCTTTATCAAGTCTCTCTACGCTTACCCGGTGGACTGCTATGACTTATTAACTACACTTACTGGTATAAAGTCTTTGCCCAAACTCTATGCAACAGAGTTTTAATCAATCTCACAAACTAGAATTATATTTTATAGACATAAAATTTCTGATTATATGCTTTTCTTGAATGTTATGTTTCTCTTTCAGGTAAAAATTGATGTCTCAATTCTTCAATGGTTGATTTTTTTTTTTATTAATGAACCTCAACCAACATCAACAAAGAACATGGTGCATTTGGCTCAGAGTAAGATTTCTTCATCTAGTTACCTTGTCCATTACTATTACAGTTCATTTAATTAATCATATATAACTCAATTGAGAACCTTTTTCTGTAATCTTATAAGAACTTGCAGCTGTTAGATATGGGGTTTTGACAAAATTCAACGATGAGAGACTAGACTATAATATAATGCATTATGGGGAAGCATTTCCTCCACTTTATAACCTCTCCAACATTCCCCATAACCTCCTTCTCTTCATCAGCTATAGGGGGCCAATACGCTCTTTCAGATGTTCGTGATGTTGGGAATTTGCTTGATAGCCTTAAGTTGCATGATGTGGATAAGCAAAGTGTTCAGTTCATCAAGGATTATGCTCATACTGACTACATTATGGGGGTCAATGCCAAGAATCTATTGTACAATCCTATTATTGCATTTTTCAGGCACCAATTTGATACTCGATGGACAAGAGAGCTAAGTTTCTAGATCTACATCTTACAAAGTGTTAAGCTATATGATGGAGAATTCATGTATTAGGCTATCATCAACTAAGATGCATTTGAATTATCTAGTGAATTTTAGCTAATGGTGAATTACTAGTTATAACAGGTGTTTTGGTAGTGGAAAAAAAATACTTATCAACACATTTTATTGTCTTATACTGCAAATGCTAGATTTAACAATAATATTGTCTTATTAAAATGTTTTACTTACAATTCATATTAATGTTTCAAAAAAAAGAAAAACTCTTCTAGTTTACTGCAAAAATACCGTCATAGACTCGCATAGACAAAATTATATACAAATGTAAAAGTAATCTAAAAATAAAAAAATAAAAATGCAAGAGTAATACTATGTGAGATTTTCTTGCATATATGGAGTTTCTAAGCTATACAAACCAAAGATAGCAAACTAGCTATTGTTTTTGTATATATATATATAGAGAGAGAGAGATAAATTATCTAAAACCTTATTGAAAATAGACGTGAAACGAATAGAAAATATATTAACTAAACATGTTTTCATAATTTTTCATTTTTTAAAATTTTCATACCAAGTGTATTTTCATTATTTTTATTTTTTAAAAACAATTTTCAACTTTGTAAATCAAATATATTTCTTAAAATTTAAAAACTGAAAATAAAAAAATATTTTAAAAATTAAAAAATAGAAATAAGTAACGGAGATTCTATGATACTATGTAAGTATGTCATACTACATCTAATGTGGCAAACATCTAAATTATCAAAGGCAAATATTGCAATCTCCACCGTTGAATTAATTTAATGGCAACCAGAAGTCCTAGTCTAAATACACTTTGTAAATTTCACCCAATAAGTAATGAAAAATACAAAGAAACCTCATTCCCCTCTCTTTGCCGCAGTCTACTCTCTACCATCTCCTCTCACTCTGCTTCACTGTTGGTTGCTGATTGTTTGCCGTTTTAGTTCTAATTTGTTCTTTCCTCACTCTTTTGAAGAGCAATAACAACACAGTTGGGCTAGTTCGATCAATTCGTGAATCAATGAGAATTCAGTTTAGAGTTCGATAAATTGATCTGCAAGGGCTCAAGGTTTGACTATCGGAAACGTTGGGGTCTTTCTATTGTTACTCTATGCAGGTTAGTTTTCTGTCAATTTTTCCTTGCACCCACGCTCGAGTAGAGCTCAGGCCCGGATCAGACGCAAGCAGACACGGTTCCTTCTGATCTATCTCTCTGGTTTACCTGAATTTTGCCCTCCTTCAATTAGCTGGCTTCTTTAAGATTTAGTAGCGATTTTGAATTATGGGTGATAGTATGTAATTTTTGTATTAAAATGGGTATTACAATAATTTATCCCATTCTTTTTTATAATAGGACAACTTGAAACTTATCGGTAACAAAGTTAGGTGTCTACTTCTTATTGGTTATTTTTGCAAAGTATGCCATACTACACTTATAAAGAAAGTAGGTAAGAAACCTCCAATAAGTAAACATTTCCAAAAGCGGCGGAATCAGAATCGCATGGATGGATCTCCAAGGACAATTGTATCCTTTGCCATGCTTAAATATTACAACACATGCCCATCATCTTTTTCCACTACTTCATTGGACATTGCTGCTGATAAATCATATGAAGCCTTATTTCGTAGTGTTCGCCTTCTCTTGCCCCTTTTCCTGAGTTGGATCTTGATTGATTCTCATCTAACTTTGATCTCATCGTTACCGTTCAACCAATTTCTTTCGGGTATGTCATTAAAATCTGCAATCAGATCCACTATTATCACTTTCTAGTTCTATTTATGTTTGGTTATAATTTCGTTAATCAAGTGTGATTGGTTTTTCTATATCAGATACTTGCTAATTCATAAATAATGGCTTCGGCAATGCTTTCTATAGCTTCATCCTCTCCCTCTGCCTCACTTTCGATGCATGAGATTCACAAGGTGCGACAAATTTATTTCAGTAGTTGTTTTTTTTTTTGTTCAGTTCNTATTTCAGTAGTTGTTTTTTTTTTGTTCAGTTCATTTCCCCCTTCTTCACCTCTCTCCTGCTCTTGTTGGTTGCTGAGAAAATGCGCCAAAAGTTAGAGTCATTTGAATTGTTATGTTTTAATGTTTTAACCTCCGATTGCAATTTGAACAGGGGACGCCGAAGCTTGGAGGCAGCAGCTTGAGATTTGGCAAGGAAGGAGGCAACCCCTTCTCAAATACAAGGGTACATACTAGGAACTTACCAACTTACATATGTTTAAGTCCACCAAACTGTTTAGTAAACTACATAATTATTACATAAATGCCTAGATATAGAGAAAAAAAAATTGATATCACACTTTATCCATAGTGCAGAATGTTTGGTTCCTTTCCGCTTGGTTGGTCCATTATGATTGGATATTAATGTATGGTCCTTTTCTTTTTCTTTGCCTCCTAAAAATGTTTCAGCGGTTTCTATCAATTTTGATTTGCAGTCTTCTGGTCGGATATCTATGACTGTTGCAGTTAACGTTTCTCGATTTGAGGGCATACCAATGGCTCCTCCTGATCCTATTCTTGGAGTTTCTGAAGCATTCAGAGCAGACACAAGCGACATCAAGCTCAATCTTGGAGTTGGGGCCTACAGAACTGAAGAATTACAGCCTTATGTGCTTAATGTTGTTAAGAAGGTCAGCATTCTTTAGTTGATTGATGAGCAAAGATCGCCTACTTCTGTTCCTAATTTTACTTCTTGCTGAGAAACATGAAACCATGTTTAAAATTGAGTCAAAATTCATCAGTTGAAACTTGTCGTTTTCTAGGCAGAGAATCTCATGCTGGAGAGAGGGGAAAACAAAGAGGTAATTTTCTTTATATTATGTGCCTTTATGTGTTGTCTGGTACTGTGGCCGTTTGGATTACTGACTAAAATTCATTTTTTGTATGCAGTATCTCCCCATTGAGGGTTTGGCTGCATTTAATAAGGCAACTGCTGAGTTATTGCTTGGAGCTGACAATCCAGCGATCAAACAACAGAGAGTACGTAGTGCTGTCAGAAAATATAAATATCTCAAATTGGTTATGAGTGAATAAAAACAGCCAATAACCAACTTGGTTTTTGACTAATATTCTTCGAACAAATGCACCAGGTTGCCACTGTCCAAGGTCTTTCTGGAACTGGTTCTCTGCGATTAGTTGCTGCTCTAATAGAACGATATTTTCCTGGGGCAAAAGTTCTGATTTCGTCTCCAACATGGGGTGTGCATTTTACTTCTTTCTTAGTTCAACTTGGTTGTGATATTTGTTTTCAGGGAATTCATACTTTATGGCTAACAACATTATTGGCTTGCAGGTAATCACAAGAATATTTTCAACGATGCTAGAGTTCCTTGGTCTGAGTACCGATATTATGATCCAAAGACAGTTGGTTTGGATTTTGAGGGGATGATAGGTGATATAAAGGTTACATCATCTTGCACCTTGCCATGTAGACAATTGATGTTGTAATAGTAACTCGGGCACCTTGTCATGAATGCTAGCATAGAAACACACACATCATCTTTTCATTTGAATATTAGTTCAATTCATGGTGAAAATGTTCTCCTCTTAATTGTTTGTTTTTCAACTTTTGCAGGACGCTCCTGAAGGATCTTTTGTGTTACTTCATGGATGTGCACATAATCCTACTGGTATTGATCCAACACCTGAACAGTGGGAAAAAATAGCTGATGTTATTCAGCAGAAGAACCAAATTCCATTTTTTGATGTCGCTTACCAGGTACTGATTTTTTGACCCTGTCATCTATTGTTTTAGTGAATTTCTGGAATATCAAACCCAATCAACATATATGAAATGCATGGAAAAAAATCTTTATAAAGAATGGTATATATAAATTTTAAAACAGGTTGATATACCATACCATCACTTCGAAGCATTTTCATAATATAAATATTTTCTGAACTCATTCCAATTTTAGGGGTTTGCTAGTGGAAGCCTTGATGCAGATGCAGCATCTGTAAGATTGTTTGTGGCACGTGGTATGGAAGTTCTGGTTGCTCAGTCATACAGTAAAAATCTGGGTCTTTATGCAGAAAGGATTGGAGCAATCAATGTTATTTCCTCGTCACCAGAGGCTGCAGCAAGGTGTGTTAAATTAACTATTCTATGCTTGCTCATATTTGAAGTTGTAAGTGCATGCCCCAGAAGAGAGAATAGAATGAAAAGAGAAGCATGAAATGTTTTTCAAAGTTGTATTGAGCGAATGATTGACAAAAGACATGATACAATTCTGTCATCATAAATTTTATGATATGAAGAAGCAGTGAGTTCAATTTTGATGTATCATACAACATAGCTGGTTCCTAAATTTATTGTAACCAGAAAAAAATATTTGCAATGCAATGCTACTTTTTATTTAGATACTATTTTATAATTCTTTTCTGGACTTGTCCTTGCATGACTTGGGTTTGCATCTTCTAACCCAGGTCATGCAAGGACAAGTCCAGAAAAGAATTATATGCATGATTAGGTTCTGCTCAGAGTCTCTCTTAAGCAGTGGTTTACGGAAACTGTTTTCCCCAGAAAAAAAAATAAAAAAATTTCCATTACTTGCTATAATAGAGTGTCTCACAGATGAATGATGATATATTAAGAAAGAAGATAGCTCAGATTCAATTCGCTGAGGAAAATATATGCCTTGGTGAGGATCCTGTTTTAATCAACAACCTGCTAATAAGTAATTCTGCATTTCAGGGTAAAGAGCCAACTGAAAAGGCTTGCCCGACCAATGTACTCTAATCCCCCTGTTCATGGGGCTAAGATTGTTGCCAATATTGTTGGAAACCCAACTCTTTTTAATGAATGGAAAGCAGAGATGGAAATGATGGCTGGAAGGATAAAAAATGTCAGACAGCGGCTTTATGATAGCATTTCTTCAAAGGATAAGAGTGGAAAGGATTGGTCATTTATACTTAAGCAGATAGGCATGTTCTCATTCACAGGCTTGAACAAGGACCAGGTAATTGCCTCCCCTAGAGACTTCATGTCTATGATCAATCAACTTTATGCTTAAAATACATTCTCTCTTAGTTTACATTTGACAGCCAACACTATCTGGAGAACTCCTGAACTAGGCCATTCCCCAATTTTTTAGTAAAATTACATATTATCTTGAATATCTCAAGAGAGCATTTATTCCTACTTGTGCTCTTCATTTTTTTTCCCACATAACACCCCTTTATACCTGTTTTCTAAGTTTTGAGATCCCAAACTGTGTAAATATCCTCTCTTTTTTTTTTTTTTTTGGGNTTTTTTTTTTTTTTTTTTTTGGGCTGAACTCAAGTCATGAATTTTTACTTTACAGATATGAACTATATAATTCGGTTTTCAGATTAATAATTATTACCTTGTATTCTTTTTCTGATCAGAGTGAGAATATGACAAATAAGTGGCACGTATACATGACAAAGGATGGAAGGATTTCCCTAGCAGGATTGTCTTTGGCCAAATGTGAATACCTTGCAGATGCTATCATTGATTCCTTCCATAATGTCAGCTGAAACTCGATGAAATATGGTTTAGAACCACAAATATATTTTTGGTGAGTATTATATCTAGTCATGAGGGTTAGACATACATGAAAATAACGCTATTGCGTATACATTGACTGCCATACACATGTATCTGAAAGTTTCCATTGGGAATTTTGTAACTTCAAAGCGAGTTCAATTAATTATACATGCATAATGAGTCTGCTTTCTCATTTCATGTTGATATCGTGCTTCCGATATAATGGAACCATTTATATTGTCAGAAACCTTTCTTGAATGAGTTCATACTCAACACGATAGCTAGGAGACTACCTAATTGACGGTGATCAAGATTCTGATTCCACTGGTCACATATTAACCAGGTTATGTGGAATCATATGATTTATAACAATGTAATTAGAAAAATGTGATGTTATTCATATGATTTGTTGCCCGGATTGAGAAAAAAATGGGACAGAAAGAAGAATTGTAGAAACCTGTTTGACTCTCATTGCTTTTAATTCTAATAGAAGCACAGAATAAGCATCTTTTGTATTTTTTTTTTCGGTACCCATTTTTGGATTATTTATGAGGGCAGACAGAAGTTTAGTAATTACTTTTGCCTGATATGCTGAATTAATATCATAGACCCAAAATAGGGATTGGAAGACAAAACCAGATCTTCTGACTAGTTCAATGCTCTACAAAGTGGGCACTCTATACACAATTTTTTCTTTCATGAAGGTGAAAATAATTTCTTCTCTACATGTGTCATTAAAGTCCGTGTATTCCATTGAAGCCAACCTTGTTATCTTCCCAAATGAACATGTATTTTTAATCCAGGGAATCAAACTGCCACGCTGCAAATAGCAGAAACAAACAACAGAGTTAGCATGGATCTGTAATTTGAGCTTTGAGCGTAGATTAACTCTCAAAATGGTTTGTGCATCACAATATCATGTCCTGGTTTCTCAGTTCTCATCCTGTATCAGTGAGTGGGAGACACTGGTGAGTCAGTAGGATGGACTCGTTCTGTGACTTGTGAAATTCTCAGGGTTCCTCCGAGCTCAACAGGAACAAGAGGGATGAGCGAGTGGAGAACATCTGTGATCAGCGGCCGGTAACTCGGTTCTGGTTGCACGCATAGCACAGCTACTGCAGCAACCTACAAATGTACGTTGCAGTTAAGCCAAAATATATTAGTTACTTTAACAGTAAATTGAAGAGTCAGAGCCTATAACATAATAAACCTGGTAGTGCGAGAAAAAGGAAAGTATTAAAGGACTTGTTTCTGAGGCGCACAAACCTGGTACAAATGCTTCAGATCCATTGTATTCTTAATCACAGGATCCACAATGTTTGGAAGCTTGGATCTGTCAGTGAGCTGTGGCATGGCCTGCAATCATAATAGCTACATCATTTCCCATTCTTCGGGGGAGAATTACTAAAAAAGAAACTTCAGGAAAATTTCTTTCAAAAACAGAAAAATGACCATTGAAAACACATAGAAGGTTATCATGTTGTTCGTTTCTGTTTTTGAAACAATTTTTTTTTTTACTTTTCTTTTTCAGTAATTCTCCTTTCTTCGGAATGTAACGCAATTGAATTTAATTTCATGGGATCAGAAGCAACCCATACCCATGTGAGAATAGATTGGCACTGAGCTGGTGCCAGTTTTTCCACAGGTCTTCTTCCTAACAGAAGCTCAAGAAGCACAACTCCAAAAGCATAGACATCACTTTTATCAGTCAATTTACCTGTAAAAATAACCAAATGGTAATCTCCTCGACGAATAATGAATGCAAGAGACAATTAATTTGATTCCCCATTGTAAAAGCACTGTACTCCTACAAATCAAAACCATTTATCCATGGTCCCTGATAGATTAACGTAGGCCATTTTCTTTTTTCTCTCATCAGAGTGGCTCAAAATTTAGTTTAATTCTTTTGTTTTAAAAAAAGAAAAATCGCTGACAAGTAGCTAGTTGGGCAAACTACGAATATGAGATTGTAACGTGAAACTCACACCATAGTCAATTTAAATAATCAAAACGGCCTTCAATGTCAGTTGGGCAGGTACACAATTACACATGCACACGATGAGCACAAGATGCACAGATCATATGTTTCCTACCCACCCTAATCTCTCTCTTTCTCTCTTTGTTGAAACGCACCCTAATCTCATGACATCATTCAACTCAAGGATCCAAAAGAAACCCTATATCGGATCTGGTTTGTTATAAGCTAAGCAATATAATGCATATGCCATGAAATGATAACCAAGTTTAGTTGGTATACACACCATCTAAAAGATATTCCGGGGCTACATAACCCAAGGTGCCTGAAAGCTTCATGTTATTCTTGTTTTGGGACCCATCAGCTACGGCAAGACCAAAATCAGAAAGCTGAACCCACCATTGCGTGCGTACATGGGTGCACACAAGAATAAGCTTATGAATTTCAGGGGAACCAAAAAAAGAAAAAGAGAAATGGGTAAATATTATGGTTTTACCTTGGCATTGAAATTTGCATCTAAAAGAATATTAGATGATTTCAGATCTCTATGGATCACCGGAGGGCGACAGTGCTCGTGTAGATATTCTAATCCTCTGGTCAACCGTGCCCAATAGTTAACATCAGAAAGAGCAGAATAGAAATATCAGTAACTGGTTAAGGAATGCTCACCTTGCTGTATCAAGAGCAATCTTCATTCTCATATGCCAAGTTAATGCCGACCCATGAGAAGGTCCTTCAACATCAACAAATTTGAGTATTATTCTGATTCTGTTTTCTCTGATATAAATTTATCTCCACAAAAAAAAAAAAAAAAANNNNAAAAAAAAAAAAAAAAATGTTTTACCATGTAATTGAGTTTCCAGGCATCCATTTTGCATTAGTTCATACACAATAAACTTGGTGTCGTCATTAATGCTACAACCCAGTAAAGAAATTACATTTGGATGCTGAATTGTACTTAACAAATCCACCTCGTTCTGCAATTTCATCTGACCATTTAATACAAGAGAGGAAGCAAAATTTAGAAAATCAAACAAGAATATTGAATTTTTTGCAGATTTTACCTCAAATTCTCTCTCCGCGCTCTGACTTTCACAGTGTAGTTTCTTAACTGCAACATCCAAATTATCTTCCAACCGAGCCTTGTAAACACATCCAAATCCACCCTCACCCAAGATGTTACTCTCCCGAAAATTGTTTGTCGATTTTTCTATTTGCTTATATTCAATTATTGGAACAGACCCCTTCATACCAACCATCTTTATGGAATTGAATTTACTCAAAAATGGAGCTAACGCCACCCCTTTCTCACCATCTTGGGATTCAAAACAGAACAAGGGAAACAAAAATAAATCAGATAATACGAGGAAGCACCCAGAATTGTGAAAACGCAAACACAATAGAAATAGAATAGTAAAGTACCCGAGCTTTTAAAACATTTTCTTTGAAACTTCCTATAATGAATCCACAAGCATAACAGACACAAAATGACAGCAACAAGTGCAGTGCTAGCTCCGACGAGCGGTATTAGCATTTTCTTGTTTGAATTCATTCGGTGCTCTTCATTCCCCTCGTGAATACCTGAGATGGAAATAGCAGTTAGCTACAGAAAATTTGGAATAATCCAACTATTTACACCATTAAGATTCATCAAATTAAGAGAGCTTAAGCAAATGGGTAGGGAGTAAGATCCAAAAAAGAGAAAATAACAGCATAAGACGGACATAAATAAAAAGATATTGAAAATGATAAAAACTAGTAAATGTTTTCAGCATTAAATGCCGTTGTTAATCTCTTTTCGAAATTCAAAAGTTTGAACTAGTAGTTGAAAGTTGAAACCCAAGCCAATGGAAAAGCAAGAAAAAACAGGGGGGAGAGAGAGAGTATAATGAGTACCTGGGGCCAAAGCAGCCATTGATGAGGAAAATGGAAAATTGGGTGAGAGTGGAGGTGAGGAAACAGGAGGGTCTGGTGTTGCAAAAACCCAAATGGGTTCATGAAGAATAACGAGAAGCAGAAGAAAAAGCTTCATTTTCATTTGTTATATTTTCTATGTCCTAGGAAGACATGAAGATAGAGATGTGTGGATCAATGGAGGCCAGGCTTGTTTCGATGCAGCCTGAAAAGGAGGGACACACACGGAAGCAGAGTTTTTGAGGTCCCTCAAGCTAATGGGTGCTTTGGATCTGGTAGGCTTGACCTCGTTTTACTTTTTTATTTGTTTTCCTTTTTCTTATCTTTTTGAAAATTTCTTTTTCAGTTTTGAGTATTCTCTCTCTTGTTTTTTTGTGTTCCTTTCTGTAACTGTCTTTCTCAAAAGAGAGGGGACAACAGTGGACAAAGCAAATTTAATTTTAAGGTGGGAGCAAGCGCACGATAATCATGTGGACTCTGGATTTAACCACTATTGCATCACTACAAGATAAAGACTTTGATTCCTCACATGAAAACTACAACCAAAATAATGATCAAGAAATAACTATTAGGGATGACATGACACGATCTGGACATTCTTTCTGGCCTTTCGATCATCGTTTTCTAATTCATTTGCTTTAATCAGAGTGAAAAAAATAAATTAAGACGTGCAATTAATCATGCAAATTTGTTGTCAGGCCTATAAAATAAAACCAAAAGGAAAGGAAAATTGTTTTTAGCTTGGCCCAAAAATAAGAGACTTATGATTTTAATGCTGGAAATAAGGCAAATATTTTTTACAATTGAAGATAGATGTAATGTGATCCTTCATCACCTCCCAACAAGATAAAACAAATAGTTATATATATAGAGAGAAGCATCTAACGCCGGTGTACATAACTTTGGGATAAACGATAAAGCTAGTTAATTATTGAAAGATCCATTTCATAGAGATAACACGAAAACAAGAAAAATTCATTGACTTCGTTAAGAGCTATAGATAATTAAGTCAATTGCGTAACATTATTGCTCTCTTTCTGTTTCATCTTGTATTTGGTGGGAAGCTCTAACTGTGATACTCACAATCACATACAGCTATCACTTCTAAATTTCCCAACAACGATAAAACTCAAGACCCATTCGCAATGCTCTAATTACAGAGGGTGTAGATGCCCAGTACTTGAAGTGGTACTAGATAGTATATAGTATATAGTATATACACATTACATTTACATATTGATAGTAGAGAATTGTTTGGGTGGATAGGTAGAGCTGAGGAATCATATTATAGAGTAGAAAAATCACACTTGTCACATGTTAGGTAGATTATGAGTTTGAATTTTGTAATAAAGTCCATCACTCCAACTATTAGTGTGCATTTATAGTTTTCTGACTAAACATATATATTTTATTTTTAAATAAATTTTCAATTCTTTTTTTATTTTTTTGAACTATGTATAAATTTCCCATTATCTCATATATGCAACTAAAAAATTAATTCTAGACATATTAAAATAAAATGAACTGACAAGCTATATAAGGCCCACGCAGTTCATTTTTGAAGGCCCAGTGACCCACAGAGAATGAGATCAATCATCGATTTTCAAAAGTGAAAGATCTGAGGGTCAGTAAAGTGTTGCAGTCAGAGCATTTGGTATTAGATGCGGCTCAGCGTTTTACAGCAATAATGGACGTTTAGTAAAACACTAAACGACAACTTACGTGCCCCAAAATTTCTTCGCTCAAGGACCCTGCAGGCTGCGACTGCCGTCGAATTTGCCTCGGGTTAGTCCCATGAACATGCAGGGTTCAGTTTCTGTTATAATTTAATAAGAGTAAAATAATTGTCCTCTTCTTGGTGAAAGAGAATTGAAGGAAGTTTCATGCGTGCTGAAGCTTTTTATATGTAATACCATTCCTTTTGCAGCTTTTGGGTTTATAAACTTTTTCGAATGTTATTTTGTGATTAAATGAAGGATTTTTTTTTTTTTGTCATAGAGAAGTTAAATTTTTTGGTTTAGAATGTTGGGAGAATTCAGCGCCTTAATTTTATGTGACTAATAAACTATGTATTAGCATTACAACTGCTCAAATTATCTGGTTTTGTAACAAATCCAAATTTAAAACGAGGTGGACTGATGATTGGGAAGTTGTGAATAAAAGGGCTAGTGTAGATGTAGATGTAGGTGTAGGTGCATGCAGCATGCTGTCAATCTGTACTGTAAATTGTAATGGGGTAAGCACATTGTGGCATAGCCATAGGCCCCGTGGCTTTAGTGAGTCTGTCTAATCTTTATTTCTTTTCGGGAATAATACAAAAACATTGAATTCGTATTGGATTTCAGATTGTAATCTTGTAAAAGAGGGGGCCATCCAAATTCTAATCCCATTATTAAGATAGCCCACCTGCCATTTATTACACCTTTCAATTATTTCTTTATCATCTAAAGCCACAACCACAATTGTATCTGTTAAATCACATTTAAAGTTGCAATCTAACTTTTTTTGTTTTTGTTTGAAGTTGCCTCTTGCAAAAATTAAACAATCTTAAATCGCTCGATTAATTATGATTTTCATTACCATACATGATATTTGAAAGCGTTAAAATTATTCTGAGTGCCTTTGCTAAGTGTTATTATGTTGATGTGTGTAGTAGAAGAAGAGTGCTGGTAAAGTATATGTCAACATTCTGTTTGTGCAGTAACATATAATTGGAACAAAGCTGTGCAACCAACTACAAGTCGGTGGACTATTGATATGCCATGCAAATTTCTATACTGCTAATACGAATTCTAAATAATAATTACAACCAATTAATCATCTTATTTGGTTTCCCCTAAACTAGACCTTTTAATTATCAACACTATAAATATATGATGATTATTAGAAGACGAGAAGAAAAATTACCAAGTGTTATTTGGTTTTCTCTAACTTGGTATTAATATAAAAAAAAAAAAAAAAAAAAAAAACACAAGAGGATTGCATATAATAAATAATAAACAATCAGAAATAACATATAAGGAGGGCCAGATCATAATGGGTGTGGGCTTTGTCTTTCCTTTTGGGGCTGAAAAGCCCGCTTTGTCCATTGGTCCACCAGGTCAAGCTCTTTTGGGCTCACCTGCAAGATAAGGATAGATCAGAGGTGCTCTAGTTGTCACAAATCATTAACAAAAACAAATAAAAATCACAATAATAATAATATTGTATATTTTTCATACATCTTATCGCCAGAATAAATAAATAATTTAGTATAAATGAAAATAATTAATTTTTGTCAAAATGTATTAGTCTGAAACATAACCCAAAAAAAAAGTGAAAAAATTACATAAAATATTTAAACTTTTAAGTTATATTAAACGCAAATCTTAGTGTTTAAATATTTAACTTATATTGCATCACTTAATTTCACATGTACTAAATTAAAAATATAGCAAATTGTGTCTAGAACTCCATATTGAGAGATCAATGGCCCAAAAAACGGAGAAAAAATATATAGCTTTACTCTTACTTTATTTATTTATTTTTTCTTAGGTTAGGATAACAACTAGCAAGTCCCAAAAAGGTAACACGTTTTAGCTACTACCAGCCAAACAGGGCCGAAAGTCCAACTAGCGGAAGGAAATTGAAAAACCATTGGCCGCAGCAAAGGAAGGTCGGTTGACTGCGGCCCCATATGGCGTCCACGTCAATTCTTATACCATGTATGCCACGTGTATACTATGTCACGTCCAAGCCGTTGCTTAACAATGAAGTATGAACCCAGGTTCTTCCTGTTCCCCAGAAATGCCCCTCGCATTTCGCTATTTTTTACAACCTTAGCCTCACATCGTCAACTGCGACTGTTGACCTGATTTTGGCCTTTTGGATCTTTTACGGTTTTACCCCAAACGCGTCTTTCAACAATGGCGGAAGTCAATTTTGTACGTCCGTGTCAACTTGACCCCATGAATGATCATGCTCCAGGCTGGGTGCGTGATTTTATTTTCTCAATTAATATCAAAATAGTGAAATACAATAAATAAAAATCTTAAATTGCATCATTTCAGCATATATAAATTTTTTAAATAAATAAAGAAATGATTATCAACAATGTGAATTTGATTGTGATTTAAAAAATTATACAATTTGATGACTAAAATTTATTTTTATCTCTCAAAGATACATCTATAATTAGTTTAGTCTCTAAAATATTTTTAGTGTCATTTTAATTTTTAAAATATATTTTTATTTATCAAAATAATTTTTTACCAACTTTTACTTATTAAATTTGTCATATTAATATTTAATGTACTACATAAAAAAATTTCTCAACTCTTATCTAAAGAAAATAAATTAAAACTATTTTAATGAATAAAATTATTTTTCAAAAATTAAAATAACATTAAACATTTTTGAAAAATTAAACTAATAATGTATACACCTTTTTTAAAAAAAAAAAGATTTTACTCTACTTTGATTGTAAAACTAGTCATTAATGATAGTGTTTTAATTTAATACTTTTAATTTTATAGAAAAAACACGGCCAAGGATTTAATGATAGTGTTTGCTTGGCTTCTTAGGAGAAACAAATGGCAATCCTGGTAATTACTAATAAGTTTGAGGGCAGGCGTGGAGGCAGCAGATAACCATGCCACCGGATGCTATGAACCCACGTCAGATAGCGAGTCCCCTCACAAGTCGCAACTGCATATTTGGTGGAGGAATTTCTCTATGGGGGTGCTATGCTACACCCCTGAAAATGATTTGTCTGTTTTTTGTCAGTTTTGCAGGTTTTTTTAGTAAAATATTGCTTTGTTTACCGGTTGGATGTACGTTTTGTTAATTATAAAATAGAACACAACTTTTTAACATTTANTAGGGGTGTAATCGGTCCGGTTCGGTCCGGTTTTCACCCCAAACCGAAACCGAACCAGCCAGAGAAACTCGGTTCGGTTCGGTTCGGTTTTTTGAATTTTTGAAAATAAAACTAAACCGAACCGAACCGGTCTAAATCGGTTCGGTTCGATCGGTTTGGTCGGTTTAACCATGAAATGCCTGCTGAAGTCAAATTTTCAAATTTTAACAGAAAGAAAGGCAGAAAACCTCCACATACAAGCAAATCAACCAAAAAAAAATGAGAATTTAGTATCCTAATGCACAGAAAATCAATAATTAAATATCAAATGTAACAATGTATTATAAATTGAGATAAATTGAGACTCATATTAAATAAAACGACGTCGCATTGAAGCTATCGGTTCGGTTCGGCTTTTTTCGGTTTTTATTCAGGCAAACCGAAAACCGAACCGGGGTTCTCGGTTTTTCAAAAATACAAACCAAAAATCGGACCATTTCTCTCGGTTTGACTCGGTTTCGGTTCGGTTCGGTCGGTTTTGTCGGTTTTTCGGTTTTGGCTTACACCCCTAGTCCCCTCACAAGTCGCAACTGCATATTTGGTGGAGGAATTTCTCTATGGGGGGTGCTATGCTACACCCCTGAAAATGATTTGTCTGTTTTTTGTCAGTTTTGCAGGTTTTATTAGTAAAATATTGCTTTGTTTACCGGTTGGATGTACGTTTTGTTAATTATAAAATAGAACACAACTTTTTAACATTTACAAAATTAGCCAAAGTTTTACCAACTGCCCCTTTTTTCCTTATCCTTTCTATTTCAAACATGGCGGCAATGCATTGCAGCCTCCTAGAAAAGTTTACCGGTGAAGGAGCATATTCCTTCCATGGGTCTTTGAAAAAGGATTTTTGTGGCTAAGCAATTGAAGAAGATGATGGAGAGTGGGATCACTGTGGACAATTCTTACACCCCTATGCCCTATGATCCAAAAAGTCAAAAAGCTATAACAAAACCAGAACGCCTAAAATGGCTAAAGTAGAAGGAAGGATGGCTTACCCTTTCTTTTTTGGGGTGAGGGGGAGGGGAGGATTGAGTTTTCAGTGTTAAATTCTTGAAGGGGCCTCATATGTGGCACTGTGGACGGCTTTGTTAAATGCAACAAATGCATGAATTATTCATGATATGCCAAAATCAATGGTTTGTCGGCCTTTTTCTTTTTCTTCCATAGGTCATTATGATAGCTCCTAAAGATCCCTGTCCTAGTGTCCTCTAGTTGCGTTGAATTTTATTTTGAGTGCAGCTAAAAACTAGGAAAACCAAGTTGAAAAGTTGTTACTTTGGCTAATTTTGTAAATATTAAAAATTTGTGTTCCATTTTATAATTAACAAAACATGCACCCAACCGGTAGACAAAGCAGTATTTTACTAATAAAACCTGCAACAGACAAGTCATTTTCAGGGGGGTGCAGCATAGCACCCCCCATATTTCATAAGCTTCCGTTCTACGCGCTCTGTAGTTCATGTAGGTCACTCTTCGTGCAGTCATGGTTGGCTGGCCGGTTAACCGACTAATAATTTTTTCCCCCTAAAAAGTAATAACCAGATATGATCCTTTATAACAGAAATTTGGATTGTGTGTATAAAATTTGTAAATATTTTAGTAAATATTGTGTGTGTATTTATTATCGTCAATTTTAAAAAATTAGTTTATCGCAAAATACTTTTCTTAAAAATAGATTAATTTTTTTTTTTTATATATTTTGCACAAAATTTTGACTGATTACATAATTACTTCTGAATTGTAATCAATTATTCATTAATAACAATAATTTATAATATTATTAAAGAGATCTTTTTAGGGAAAAAAAGATACTGACTTAGTTTTATTTTGTGCCATCAGAGATATTATTTGCTAAATATGTATATTGTTTGACACATTACTAACTCATTAATGGTATTATAATTGAGATTGACAACAAAAATTTAATTATACTAAATATTAATATTATAAAAACACATTTAGACGAAATGAAATTGCAGATATTTACTTAAATTTTTGTTAAAATTATGAGAATCTAGAACATAATCAAACTAAAAATATATATGTTGCTCAATATAATTTTTACTTATATTCGTATTTCTGAATTTTAACCAATTTTTATTATGAATGTTAAAAATAAAATTTTCAAAATAAAAATAACAAAAAATTGATCCAAAGTTCCTGATGAATTTTTCAATATTTATAGACTCAATAGTGTGGAAGGATTTAATAATACAGCTGTTTATTTTTGGATGATTGCCATACTTATTTACCAATTTACCAATTAATATTAAGTGCTTTCCCGTCGGCACTAGGAAATCACAATATTTCCGTCGAATCCGTCCAAGTCCAATTGCGTAATAAATACGTGGTCGTCACACGTTCGGATTGAGTGTGTTGTAAAACTTACTCTGCCTCTATAAAGTTAAACGCTACTTGCCTTCTTGCTCTTACCATCCCTCATCAGCGTTTGTCTGAATTTTCCAGGTTTCCTTTCTCCACATCCATCGAAGTCTATTTCAACTTCTTCTTCTTCCTCTACCTTCGCTTTCTCTCTATATTCCGTCGGATCTCTTTATTGACAGATGGGTGTAGCAGTTCTGAACCCCCAAGATTTTCTCAAAAACCCATCGTCTCAGCAAGCCCTAATACTTCCACCTCCTAAAATGAAAGTTCTGAAACCTGCTGCGAATTCCAACCCTAAGCCTAACCGGAACAACCGTAACCGTGCAAAGCGAAGCTCTTTACAGTCGAAGAACGACTTGCATCAAACCCGACCCGCATCCGCATCTACCGTAAAGCCCCAGGTCAAAAAACCAGTCATGGGTCAGGTCAAAATCTTGAAACGCGGTGAACATCTGATGAACACGCCAGATCGAGCATCGAAAGCCGTCAAGGAAGTTCTTGAAAAATCGGATATGTGCACGACAGTTTTATTTGGTCCGAAACCGGGGCTTCTCCCTACTGAGAAAGTTACCGGATTATATGCTGGATCGTCTATGTTTGTGGCATCCCCGCCTCCTAGTTCGGTTCCGTTGCCAGCTTTCTTGAAGACTATCACTATCAGTGATGCTACCAGCGATCTACGCAGGATTTTACGTTTGGATTTGCCCTAACCAAACCTGTTCTAGTCGGAACCAGTTTGAACACTTGTATTGGTGATTGGGGCTTTAGTACTCGATATTCTCTTATTTTTTCAGCGGGATGATCGAGTACGCGACTCTAATTATTAAACTTTTGTTCAGAATGCAGATTTCCGTGTATAGAATTACTGGGATTAAGTGTTAGGTATTAGGTTTTGTAAGTGTTTTTCATGTTGATTCAGGTAGTTCTACTTTCTAGCTTGATTCAAACGTAGACTAGTAAGTAATATGTATTTAATTTTTCTCAAGATTAGTGAAGTTTTTACCTTTTTCAACTCTGAATGTAAGCAGTCTTTCAGTCGACGATTTTCTCCTTCCTGTTCTTTTGGTTATTTATGATTATGATCCGTTTTGGAGGCTCTCTATCCTTGGAAAACAACACCTCGTCACCAAAATCAGAACAAAAAACTTTTACAGACAGATGCAACGATAGATGATTCTTTCAGGTTTAACTCTTCATACCGATTGTAGCAAGTTTGAATACGAAAATCCTTGGTTAATTGCCCGTAAGAGGAGAGTTGTTAATCTGGAAACTAGAATGGAGAAAATCCTTGCCGAATTGAACTGTTAAACTGTTATCTGACTTGCCCTGTTTGTGTAAAATTGTCCAAGCAGACTCAACTTTGATCTGACTGGTCTTGTATTTGCCAAAGGAAAGAGTGCTTTCACCTGGTAATTCCCTATATCATAGTGAAAATTTGCCTTTGTATTTGGCTAGAAGCATTCTGGTATAAAATCTTTAAGAGTGAATTGTGTAATGTTGTGAAATATATTTTGGAAGATTCTCAGTTGCCAGATGCTTTTGGCATTTGAGAGTTCCTGAGTCATGCTGATTGGTGGTTGTTGCAGAAGCTATAGAAGATCAAGAAAATTAACTGAGCAGGGAAAAACGTTAAGGTAATGTGCTATACTGAATTTGTCATCGTTTTTAGTGGATGCACATCTCTGAGTCTAGTGGCAGGCAGCTTAGAACTATGAAAAAGTCCGTAATTCTTACATTCTATAACTTTTTTTCACTCGGTGCAGGTGGTTGTTAAGTGAATCAGGTTTCATCTGCCTCCTTTTATGCCTTTCTTTTTGTTTGTCTTTCCCCCCTTTCCTTTACACCTTAAAGATTTATAATATTTAAGTGGGGTATATATAGGACCAAATATATTTGTTTGTGATGTGGATACATTGACTAGGAAACCCAGTCATGAATATAAGCTACCAGTTAAGTGGATAAATTTTGCCAGTTAAGGAAAAATTAGTAATGCTCCTAGTTTATGCATGGGACATTTACAGAATTACATCATGGGGTAATTAGATAAGTAGATGACTTGTTCTTATAAACGTGACATCTCAGAGACATGGATTGCAGAAACATCTTTAAGGTGTTAGGGGTAGTCTACATTCTATGATGTGTTTTGTGGTTTTAGACACGAAAATTCGGAATCTTGAAATGGAAACAGTACTTTACTTCTGCCAAATAAGGTTATATTTTAGATTAGTTGGATAAGAAATTAATGTTAATAACTTAGTTTGAGTTCTGCTTTGTTGCCGAAGATCTTTCAAGTCTGTCATACGATGGCAAGATTAACTGTCGAACCGGGGATATATGTAACAGGTGGTTGATGTACTGTTTAGTACCCTCATCCAGTCTCTTAGTTAGCTGTAGTCCTATCATGTTTTTACCTCTGCATTTTGTTCTGTTTGGTTATTAAAATGAGCTGTGCAAGAGAAAAGATTTTGATAGATTATTGTGCTGGTTCATGGTATTTGCCTTACGCAAGAGGACTTGGTGACTACTTGATGGGTTAAACCTTCGCCTTTTGACACTTGAATGGGTTAAACCTCATCTTTTATCTTTGTTCCAGGATGACACGCACACCACAACACAAGGTTGAGCGAGATGTTATAATTCTTTAGATTGTCAACGTAATTAACAAAAATTATCTATCTTGCAGTCTTAGTATATTATGAAAAGCATCCATGGTTTCATTCACTAGGTTGAGCTCCTTCACTTGCAATTGAAGTCCTTTAACCTGGTTTCAAGTGGTAGACTGTCTAGCTGACAGAATCAAGTCTCTTCTAGGCACTTATGCTTGAGGATTATGATTTCAGTTTGACATAGATATAACAATATTAAGTAGTATTTACAGAAGGAACAGTATACGCTCCTGAGTTGGTTCAATAAGGTAAGATAATTTGTGTTGGTATAGACCTCATTTTGTATTACTTAAGAGTAGTGAAAAGGCAATACAATATGGTCTTGGTTAAGTAGTATACAATATGGTTTGTATTACTTAAGAGTAGTAAGATAATTTGTCTTGATATAGACCTCATTTTGTATTACTTAAGAGTAGTGAAAAGGCAATACAATATGGTCTTGGTTAGGAAACTCAGGAGTAATTGCTGATGGCAGCGTGTTTGCTTGGCTTAATAGTTAATAAGGATATGCCTGGGGATAGGCACTGAAGTTTACATTTACCCCTTCATTCCTTGGATATTAGTTAATTATTATGGGTTTTCAATAGGGAAGTCCAGGGGTAATCGCTGTGGGCAAGTTGTCAAAGACCATGTAGGGAACTGGGTGGTTGGTTTTGTAGAAAAGTAGGTCTGGTCTTGCGCTTCTTGCTTAACGGTAGATATTGGATCCCAGATTGCTTTTGACCTTGGTATTTGTCTTTTATTCATTCAAAGCCCTTCTTCCATTGCCCTTTTTCTTATAGAGAATTCCACTAACATAAATTACTCATTCTCACGGGACAATCTTTGAGAGTGCTGGTGTTTGTAACTGTGTTGAATGATACGATTACTTGTACTTTTATTTGAAGTATTTACTTTTCTGTTTATTGAAACGTTATGCAAAGTGTTTCGAATCATGAATTACATAAGTTGTTTGCCCTCCAAACGACCACCTTGAGCCATTCGAACTTTGCCTTATGCTGCAAACTGCCTCTTTGTCTTTGATGCTTTTTTCGTGTGTGATTAGTGCCTGTGTTTATTATCAAAATATCAAAACATTGTGGTAGGTTGGCCTGAGCGAGTTTGCTTGAAGCGGAATAAGCACATAAAGTCTCAGAATCATTGCTGCTTCAGTCGTCAGACATGTGGTTCAGCCTTCATGAGTGGCGTGAATCTCATTATGGTTCAAAGTCGCAGTTGTGGTGGGTATTGTATTTTGGGTTCAACTGCGTCCTCAGTTAGTTTCACTTATTATAGTTATAATTTCCCAACGTCAGAAAAATGAACTTGGGAGAATGGACAATCTCACCTTGGCTCTCTCGCTCTTTTCACAACTGCATAAAAGATGTACACACCCCTCGGTTCTGCCGGTTGAACTTTAACCGCACATGATAGCGCTCTCATATTTTTCTTTCTTTTTAATTTCTACTCATCCATGAACCAAGTACATTGAAGTTATATATATTTTTTCTTGTAACAATTGTTCTAGTATTTGTGGGTTTACTTTTATTTTGATTGAGGATTAGAACAAGTTAAGTATTTGCTTATAAATTTTTTTATTTGTCATGTCTTTTGCTCTTTTTTTTTTTTTGGTAAAATGTCTTTTGTTCTTTGGTCATACGCATCAAACATCAATATCTATATTTTTGGCTATTAGAATTTAGATATTAAGGTATCACGTCTATAAATTTTTAAAATGTAGATTATGGCCCAATAACAGATTAGATAGGTAAAAGTATTTTATAAACTAAATACCAAAAAAATAAACCTTTATTTCATATTTGTGTATAGCAGCTTGAATTTTACTGTTCACAACACACAAAACACCAATGATCCATAAATTTTTCTGAATTCTTATTTTTCAATAACTTTAACTAAAAGGTTTATCTTCGTTTATTTAATATAAAAAAACGCACATTATTGCAGTTGGATTCTAGGTGACTTTGGACAAGCTTAGCATTCTCTTTCTAATTTTAGGCACCGTTTGGCATTCGCTTCATAACTAATAACATAATTAAGAATGGTATTAGTTCTAGAGAGATTTTTAGGTACAATATACATGTACGGTTATACCTAACCAATAAATCACCCAAGAATTTCATATTAATTGTATATGAAAAATAATGACAAATTTTACGAAGAATTATAGATCGTACTAAGTATTTTCTTAATGTCTAGATTGTCCTACATCTTTTAGTATTCACTTCTCAGAAAAAGGAATTCATTTAGTATAATATTAAATATTTTAATAATAAAGAAAGTTTTCTATCGACCAATAATTTGTATTACTTTTCTTACACCAAATGAACCAGTATTTGTAAAAACATGTATAATATAAATTTCCACTTTTGGTTTTTTTTTTTTTACTTTAAATTTTATGATTTGTATACCACTACTTGGATTATGGTCATCTTCTTATAAAGACACGATTGAATTTCTTCACTCTTTCTAGTCACATCAACTACAGTGCGAGATAATCTAAACATTGAATTTTGTTTTGCTTAAGAATATGATTAGCAAATATAAAAGCCTCAAGAATAGTAGCTAGCTAAGAATCGTGACTATATTATTTTCGTCAAAGTAACTGAAATTGCTATAATAAAAGTAAAAAAAAAAAA
>QAOA01007503.1:311727-385249 GCA_003255065.1 Cercis canadensis | reverse complement strand
ATTCTTAAATAAAAAAAAAAAAAAAAAAAAAAAAAAAAAAAAGAGAAAATGAAAAAAAAAAAAAAAAAACTATGGTGCTCTAGAAGGATAAAGGTCATGTGAAAGCAAGTCCACCATTCTCTTGGTAGATTTATTCTAAATGGCTGATGATACTATATTCTAAACTGCACATTTTTGTGTCCAATAATCACAAACGCAATTTTTATGGCACAAGGAGCAGTTGCTTGCAGATACATTAAAAGGATAAACATGCACTAAAACCACAAGAAGTATTTAAACAGATACACTAGTCGTCTATTCACTCATTTGCTAATTGCAAAGCTATATAGAAACTACAGGTACTAAAATAAATATCCATTTGATTTACATTGAGAAAATCAAATGAAGACTTTGAAATAAGTTAATCCAGCAACTATGAATTAAAATGACAGGAAATTAAGATAAACAAGATAAGATATAGCCTTCTTTTAAATCATCAGGCAGCTCCTTTCTTCTCCTCCTCTTGGTTCTTAGGACGCTTTCTTGTTTCACTACTATCCATTTCTGCATGACATTGATTCCAAAAAGAGTGAATGAATGGAAAGAGTGTTATGTAGAAATGATTAATTTGTATGTTCAAAAAGACAGGTATAACTGAAACATAAAGAACAAAATGACCAGTTAAAGAAACATAACGACCCTAGCTAGTGAGCAAGCCAAAGGCTAAAGAATAGCATTCTCCATATAGAAACTATGAAAGATACAAAGATACTGCTATAGGTTGACCATTGATGAGAAGGTTTTGGTGGGGTTATAAGTAACAAGGGCGAGGAATAAATAGGGTTAAATGGAAACCTGCTGTAACAAGTGTGGGCTTGGCTTCTGTGATCTTAATTCTTAAAGCTGTGAATCTTGCTCTTCTTACTAAGAATAGTTGGGCACTTCTCAAGACCCTAACTCAGTGTGTGTGTGTGTGATAGAAGCATGGCCCTCCTTCTTCTATATCCTTACAATTTTCTTTGGAACAAACAAAATTAATATTTGCCAGAAGATTATCATCATCAATTCCAGGTTTAGCCACACACCAAGTCTTCTGCAACATGTGCTGTAAATTTTTTATTAGCATTTTGGGTCAATCTATATGAATTTCATTTCATTCAACAAGAATTTTGATCCAGTTTGGGATTACCTGCTTGTTTAATCCTGGTGTTTCTCCTACATTCAATTACACAAAAAATGGTAAAGGATTAGTAAAATTATTGATGAAATTGCACCAAAGTGGCAATTGAAAATTGTAATGTCCTATTGATTAGTTGCACCACTCTTTTCATATCAATTTAAAGGTTAAAAATCTAGATTTTCCATTTTCTTACAGAAGAAAGTTGAACTTACCGAATACCTTCTAGTGGTATAATTAGATTATTAGTATTTTAAACCCTGTTCTTTCTGTAATTAGACTTTACTTTTAGACTACAGAGAGAGAACAAAAATGAATGAAGCATAAGAGACTGTAACATACTTAAAACTACCCTATCCAACAACCACACAACACCCCCCACCACCCCCCAATCAATTTAAGGTGAAACGTGTTACAGAAGTGACACTTTTGACTAAAAATCAATTAGGATAGAAGAAGAAGAAAAGTAGGAGGAAAAGGAAAGAAAGAAACCTTCATGCGCACAGATACATTCATATCCAAATAGCTACAGAAAGCATACTTTGAATTAATCTAGCAGCATAACGGCAGAAAATTTACCCACTATATCAATCCCTGGTAAGAGCTCTTAAAAACACAACCAGCTTGCAGCTTATATATATATTGTTCCAGTCATACTGTCGCATAATCTTTCTAGAAAGAAAGATATATTTAACTGTAAAATGTAGCACAGTTTATCAGAACAGAAGAATTCTCAACCCCCTTGTCATAGCATACCCATCACCCAATACTATCATAAATTATATAAGAAAGATCCTATCATATATCAGTATTGATTCATTTAATTGACTCTGCCCCTTCATACACGCACAATTAATAAGCATATGCTTAAGATGAGCCAATAACAACAAAACTTTCAATAGAACATTTTCAGCACCAAACAGGACAACACAAAATCAGGGTTAAAACACGAAGGGTTTCAAACATTGAAAGAAAAACACCGAATTTTACAAAGTAATGCAACAAACCCATAAATATTTAGAAAGATAGAATATTTAACAGATCATTGGCAAATAAATAAATGACTTGCGATGTGTGTTTCAGAAAACGAACTTGAAAACAGGATCGGATATAAACCATAAAGCATAGAATAAAAAAAACACAACTTACCCAGAAAAAAGGAAGGCACCGACCTTCAAGAGCAGCTGACGATGTAAGGAAAAAGAAGAGCTTCAGGATCAAATCCATGTACAACAAGTAGAAGAGCTCTTAGACTCAAATTAGGATTCCAACCCTAACATTTAGTAAAGAAAAAAGAACGGAAATACTAGAATTCCCAAATCCTAATATAAAACAAGAATGTACAAGTATCCAACCCAAAAACATAAGCTATAAAGTGAAATACCCAACTCAATTTCAATCTCTAGAAATACCCACAATGATCTAATTAGAATATGGGTGACAGGGGATAAGAACTCTACCTGGCATTCGATACTTGAAGTGGCGACGATAGAAGGTTGTGAAGAGCAGAAAGTGAGAGGAGGTGCTATGGGTGGTGGTGTTGGCGCCGGCGGTACTGCGGGTGGAGGCGTTGATGGCGGCGGTGAAGTTGGCTGATGGCTGCGCACAAGCACAGTGCCGAGAGCAAGGAGTTTTGGTGGGTCGAGGGAGGGGGAGGGGGAGGGGTATCGGGGCTTAGTGGAAAAAAAAAATAAGGAATTTCAAATACACACTGTTTTAAGTGAATTTGAAATACATCATATTAAGATTTTAAAATACACTATAAAAATACACTAGAATTTCAGAAATACTTTAAAAAAATACACAAACAAAGTAATTTAAAATAAATATTTTAAATACACTCTACAAATACATTACACTCTATAAATACCCCATCCAAATACACCCTTAATGATTACAAGTAAAAAAATTGTGTCTGTTTCGAACAGACTGTTGTGACTATTCCGAATAGACAATTGTGATTATTCCGAACAGACAATTATGTCTATTTCGAATAGACAATTATGTCTGTTAATTTCTGACCAATTATATTTGTTCATTAGTGTCTTTTCAACTCTATAAAAAGGAACACCCTAATGCATTAAAATTTACTTTTTCTATTGAGAGTTTTTGAGGCTTCTTTGTATCTTGGGATAACTTACTTTTGTAGAGAAGTAATATTACACTAAAGACAGTGTAATTATTTACGCCTCAAAGCCAACCTAGTTAGTCTCCATTATCGTTTTCCTAACAATTATAGCAATAAAAGAAACTATAACATGGATGGCCAACGAAGTGTAGCAATTGAAGCAGTTAGCATAGAAGAATCAGATCTAGTATGAAAGATGGAGATACAATGGAATGGTAGTGGATCGGTATTGGGTAATGGGTTAACGGGGACCCATAAAAGAAATAACGAAACTGAAAACTAATATAAAATGTGTCAGTGCCACATGTCATCGGTGGGCCCAAAGCACCAAAAGAGTGTGAGAAAGAGCAGAAAAGAGTCAGACCCACACCCACCCCTTACTTACAACGACGAACAACAAAAACGAATAACTGGAATCTACTTCATCTTCACCACCACATAAAATCCAACCCCTCTCCCTCTCTTCTCTTCTCTTCTCATATATATATATAAACCCATCTTCGTCTTTATCTTTACTTTTTTCTCACTCTTCCGCCACCCTACCTCTTTCTCGTTCGCTCTCTCTCTCTTTCATATCCCTCTCTCCCACACTCAAAAACACTCTTACAAAGAGACTCTCTCTTCCTTCTCTCTCTACACTTCTCTCATACAAGACTATCATCGACGGGGCGAGATGATGGTGAGCGACGAGTGGGTGAAGGAGGCGATGACGGATAACACAGTGGTGGTAGAGCTGCTGATTCGGCTCAAGCAATCGCAAGCTGCATCTCCGTCAGCCAAATCTCAGCCTGTACCTGCGGCGGTGTTGCCGCTGAGCTGGGGCCTAAAGCAGCCACGCTCGAGGCTATCAGCAGCATCTCGGTGTGACGGCGCCGTTTCTAGAAGGAAAGAGTCCGATTCAACCAGATGTAGCCCAACCACGCCGCTCTCTTGGAGTGGAGGCGGCTCTCCTTCCGGCACCGCCGATGGCTACGAAGAGTCCAGCCGGCCAACCGTTCTTTCTCACCAGGCCGCCAGATCCAAGGTTATCTCTCTTTCTCTCTACCGTTATCTATGTAAATTTGTGTCTCTTCTGTATCTCTCCCTCACCTTCACACTCTCTACCGATGGGGTCAGAGTTTCGGCCACCTGATCTCGATTCTCTGGTGTGTCAGACTCATTTGCTTTGACCGTAATACCCCTATAATGTGCACGTAATTCCGCCTATGGAGTTTTTCCCCCTGGCGGTTGAGGTGGTTCTGTGTTCGTCGACGATGAGACATTCTTGTCTTCAGAATGAAGTTTTCTGCCTTTTTACCGTTTTGCCCTTCATTGATTGCCACATTTATCTCGCATCTTTTTGTTTCTTCAAAGCCGGGTGTTTCCGTCTCCCAATCTCGCATCGTTTTTTTCCTTCTCTTTTGACGAAGCCAACCCTGTCAGCTGTTGACGAGGGCAAATCTGTCAAGTTGAAGTTTTATTCTGTTTTTCAGTTTTCTTTTTATCATTTTCCGCTCATAGTTCAGTGAGCAACTGGTTCTAGCTCCTGATTGCTAATGGACGAAGAGTGGATTATCGTCGCAGTTCCCCGTTTCCTGTGTTTGTCTTTGATCCTTTTCGTTTCTAAATTCTGTGACGGAAATGCCCCTGGATACTTGGGATATTTCCCTCACGCGAGGTCAGCACAAGGAGATTGGAAGAAGAAAGCGCCTCACGTTTTCTTCTCGCCTCTTCGGGTCAGTCATCATTCTGTATCAACCGATGGATTACCAAAACACCCTTGTTTGGTCCAACTAAGATTCTGCTGACTGAACTGTTTTCTGGGAGGGTGGTTTTGTCAGGCAGAAAAAAGAAAAAGAACGGTAATTGGTCATTCCCCTATTTCCCAGTGCAAGTAGGCCAGAAGTTTCCGTCTGTCTGATTTGGGGGAAGAAACTATCCAAGTACAACGAAATTCCATCTGGAGACTGAGGATATCTTGGTAATTTAGAATATGGTGCGGGTGAAGTGGGTCCTCTAATTTAGATGGTGATGGGTCCGGAAAAGAGAGGACTGCGGAAGGTTTGCTTCGTGATGTATAGGTCTGTGTTTAGTTGAAGTTTAGCGTTGTGTAGTGGTGGGCTCTCTTTTTGTTTGTTATGAGAATAGATCCTCTGTGGCGTTGCACATTAGGTTTATCAATGAGCTCAATATTTGGCTGTCCCTCTTTTCTTTTTTGGTATTTTGGGGGGTGGGTTTGGCCTTGACTTTTTTGTTTTGTTTGTTTTTTTTCCTACTGGATGTTTGTATTTTATCCAATGTTTCGGTTTTCATGCCTTTTATCGAGATCGGGGATACTTTTGGGTGTGGCCGCTCAGAGGTCTGACATTCTGCGATGGTGTGGGAGGGGTTTCCATATAGACGCAAATCACATCTGGTTTCTGGGACCCACTGTTATGTGGCGGAATCAGACGATGGTGGACCGTTGATTGGGTGATGGGATTGGTGGTTCACGAGTGTGATAGTGAAGGGGGTGACGGTAGTTGATGCCTTAAATAAGAATGGAAATCGTAAACCTTCGGATTTGAGTGCGGAAGCTCCCAGGACTTGTCTGCAAGTGAGCGTGAGCATAGACAGCATCTGTTGGACTTAGCCCACTATTTTATTTTTTTCCCTTTTTCAGAAAAAAAAATTATATTGGTAGATATAGGGCATGTGATTAGCTCACGTGAGCACTAAAAAGATGATCGTCACGTGCCACCGCGTGCCTGTCAATTACGTGGCTTGCATCAACTGGTGCAGGTGCAATAGGGTTCGGCGGTGGGACTGGGAAACACTGTGCGCGGTTTACCAAACTGAATTTTCTGGGTAAATTACGTCTCTAAGGTCGCCAGCTGTAAAGTGGAGATTAGCTTAGCTTCCTGTGAGCGTGAGCTGTGATTATATCTGAGTTCTTCCTTGGCGTAATTTTGAAGTTTCTTTTTTTTGTTTTGTTTTTTAGGTTAGATTTTCTTGTGGGGTCTCGGGGGTGAGAGAGCAGGGTTTTTTAGAATAAAGAAGGGGCGACGTGAGGGAGAGGGGGTATAGCCACGTCGTTTTCTTTAATGTGGGCTTTCTGCAGGGGGACCCAATGACAAAATAACGGGGCGAGTGTTTTTCGAGCTATTGATAGGTGTATTAATATTATAATGCTCAAGCGTCAAGCATCATCTTCTTTGTAACTCAGTTTTAGCTGAATTCTAGCGTCAGTGTCTTTTCTATACCATGAATAATTCAGCGTTTCTCGTGTCGTGGGTTGGTATGTTGACAAACCCAAGTCTGACCCACGTCTCTCTCTCTCTCTCTCTCACATTTTGTGTTACAATTCTTTTCAGTTGCTCAATCGTTGATTACGTGTCCTCTTGTTCTAGCCACAAATTAGTTCTGAGTGCTGTGGTAATGTATGATTTAGGATTTTATTCTTACATAACATTTTTTTTGGCTTTGCATTTTAAAATGCTATTAAAATTTGGTTGTTTCTGTCCTTGTCTAAATTCAACATTGATCCCCCCTTTTTCCCTTTTTGTATTTCCAATGTGATCGTGTTTGTGATTGTCTTTGCAGTTTACTTGACCATATGCTAATGTCTCATTACTGAATTTTCAGGCTACTGCCACAAGTGAATATACTGGCAACTCCGCCTCTACCAAGAGGTGCAGAAGAAAAAAGGTAAGTCGAATTATTATTTTTTCCTTATAAATTGCTTTTGCTTCTGAAGTTATCTGATTGAGACGCCAATGGCCTCTCATTACCGGTAATGCCATATCTGTGCTAACCATGACACTTTTTGGCCATTTTCTCTAGACGTTTGCTGAACTGAAGGAGGAGGAGAGTTCACTGCTGGAGGAAAGGATATATCTAAAACAGGTATCAATGAGGTCTTCCTTAGCTTTTACAATCTACCCTCCTCCTCTTCTCTCACTTATAGATGGGTGTATATGCGGTTACTGATATTGATTTTATTTTGCAGGAGATAGCAAATCTAAATGCAACTTTTAAGGCACAGAGAGCTAGAAATGAGAACTTGAAGAGGATGAAGGTGAGTTCAAATGTTTTTTGACCTGTTTTATTATTATTATTTTATGTATATATAATTATCGGAGTATTGTGTGTAAAATAGCCTTCAGAAAATATCCGTTACATTTCTTGGCTTACCTGGTTTATTTTTTCTCAGCTTGATTTGGGTTCAAAATCTCAGAATAATCCAAGTTCATCAACATCTGACGAATTGCTGTGCATGCTCTCTGGTCAACCCCACCAGAGAATGATATCTCCCAAGGCCCTAACACATGCAACTGAAGATAAGACTTATCTACGGGCAGATTCTAAGGCAATGAAAACTGAGTCAACCGGGGAAAGTTGCTTCGTGATACCAGATCTAAATATGATGCCATCTGAGGATGATGCCTACTGTGACGCTTTATGTGGAATGAGTTGAGAAAAACCTGACTTTTAAGTTTCATTTTGAGGCCACAAGACACTTCAACAGTTGCAATGCTTGATGGAAATATGGACAACTGGAACACGTGTACAGGCCTGAGATAGCTTTTTGGAGGCTTGACGAGACTATAGAACTCATTGGACACAGCCTTAGAGAACNCCATCTGAGGATGATGCCTACTGTGACGCTTTATGTGGAATGAGTTGAGAAAAACCTGACTTTTAAGTTTCATTTTGAGGCCACAAGACACTTCAACAGTTGCAATGCTTGATGGAAATATGGACAACTGGAACACGTGTACAGGCCTGAGATAGCTTTTTGGAGGCTTGACGAGACTATAGAACTCATTGGACACAGCCTTAAAGAACGTGGCAACTTTATCCATTTGCCGATTCTTATGAAGGCAAACCGTCGTAAATGGGGAAAATGTTTCTTGATTAGTCAAGGGATCCTAGCCATTAGGCTCTAGAGATTATTATGTTGCTGGTTCGGTTCCTTTATTTTCCGAAATTTCTTGTGGGGTAAAACCTCGTTACTTCTACTTTTGGAATTCTTTAATCATAGATGATAGATGTATCATTCTTTGTAGGCTACAGGTCTTTTTATTTTTTATTTTTTCTTAAATTAATCTACAATTTTAATCATCGTCAGTTGCTAGTCAGTTTTGTTATTTTGTTCATCTACGATTACGTGTGCTATCTCTTGATATAGTATGTTT
The DNA here is from genome assembly GCA_003255065.1 of Cercis canadensis. NCBI lineage: Eukaryota > Viridiplantae > Streptophyta > Magnoliopsida > Fabales > Fabaceae > Cercis > Cercis canadensis. Next base: position 376,809 of record QAOA01007503.1, on the reverse strand, counting down.
CCTGGTTTGAGAATCTTAGCTATCTAAAAAACATCCTTCAAAGCTGGATGGACGGACACAGGGGAGATGTTAAGCCGCATTATTCAAGTTTCTTTTTGGGATATTTCATCATGATGGTTTTCGATCCATTAAATATTTCAATTCTACTTATGCTTTATTATGTCCATAACTGAGTCTGAGAATCCTAACACTCAGATCTTGAGGCTAAAACCCAAAACTGGCTGGGGAGCTAGAGATTACTGCAATCCCAATGCTACTGTTAAATTAAAATATTAGATCTCTCTGTTGTATATTATAAAATTGTCGTAGTCTTTGCATTCAAGATTCCTTCCTTGCTTTCAAACAGTTCTTTTGCGCACTTTAGTTGCCTTTATGATCTCTTTGACAGAAGGTTCACTCCACGACCCAAAGAAGAGAGAATAATGCTATGTTTGGATGGGAGGAGAAAATAAATAAAACTAATAATAATAAAAGAAGAGATAGAGGATAGAAAATAAAAGAAAAAATAGTTTTTTCTTCTGTGTGTTTGAATGGGATAAAAATAAAAGGAAACAAAATAAAAAAAAAATAGCTTTTTAATTTTTTTTAAAAATTTAACACACTCATGACATGCCCTTTTAAAAAATTAAAATTAGTATCATTAATAAGGATAAAATAATCTAATTACCTTTTTTGGTTCCTTCATTACATATTTTCTTTATCAAAATAAAACTTTTTGTACAAATTTTCTTTCTTTTCCATTTTCTCTCTTACAAGTAAATAATTAAAAATAACTTCTCTCCCATTTTCTTCTCTCTTTCCTTTCCCCAAACTTTTCTCTGGATCCAAACAACATAGGCTTGGGCTCAGCCTTTTCGTGTGGCCTTTGGTTCATATATGTGTTGGCTTGACCTGCAATTTCCCTCTAAAAAAGTAAAGGCAATATCTGAATTGTTCTCTATAGAGTTGATGAGCCCTATTCCAAATTCAGATAAGGTTGAAGCCGAGCAAGCCAAGATAAACCATTTTTACTTTCTGTTTATGAAATTTCCAGGAAAGAGAAGTTCACCCCTCTCTTTCTCCAAACGAGACAAGGTGAAGTCTAAGTTACCCCACGAGTAGCTTAATTCTCTGCCTTCCGCAGCCTCTCGCTGGAGAGTTCTGGCCATAATTAACTCTTGATCTTTGCAAACAATGCAAGCTCTCAAAACTTTTAATTAGTATTTGAGTGTAATTGGATTACATAATATTACTATATCGCATACATTTCTCTTCTTTTCTGTGTGACCCGAACGGTGCACTTCAACAGTGCAATCAACTGTTTTGGTACACACTAGTTCACTCAATTTTTTGAGTTTTAAACTGACAATAAAATTAATGGTTAATTCGGATTTCGGAATCCTCCATGGGAGGTTGTGGGGGTACGCTACCCCTAGGGGCAACATAGAGTTCACCAAGATACAATGAAAGAGCAACAGCTAGAGTGGGAATGGGGTTTTCAGAGTTTTAAGTCAACTTTGCTCGAGCTTTTACCAATGCCAGCAATGGAGTTAGCAGAGTTTCTCAATATAGTATGGGATGAAATCTTCTGTCAATGCATGGATTGCAATGATCAAAGATACATGTCAGGGTACAAGTACCAAAAATTGAAAAAATGATCCAAGTTTTTCGGTCTATGCCACGCAAAATGCGGTGCTACTTTTGTCATACCTGGGCACTAGGAGTGATTCCTTTCCTTTTTGGCCCTAGATTCCCTCCTGTCAATGTTTATCCAAATACGACCACCAACCAGTCTTGGGGTCGTTTTAGCCATTTGCTTTCAGATCACTCAGAATCATCCAAACCAAAGAGAAAGCTTTAGCCAGTAGTCAAATAAATACATCAAAGGTGAAAATGGAGCTTTTATATCTATTATTCCTGGATCCAAATCTGGAGTGGGAGATCATCAACTTTTGCTCCTCACCAACCTAAGACCAAGGCACATATTGTTTTCTAATTTTTTTTCCCAATCATTTATCTAGCTTTACAATAATAGAAAGGAATCTGTAACACGAATATAAATATAAGCCCTCATGCGACAATATCTTCTCTCTCCCAAATGATTGTACTCTGTTCGCCTCATTAATAGTCGTTGCCTTACTCCTTTTTTTTAATAAATTTTTAACAAATGCAGCGAACTTATGGTTGCAGATACATCTCTGGTGATATAGAATTACAGGGACCACACTGATTTTGCTGGGATGAAGATAGAAGTAAGCTAATAAAACTCTCTTTCTCACTACACAGATAACTCACGTAGGTGAAAAAGTGTTGTATGCGTACATAGCTGGTTCAAGCTAAAATTTAAAAAGAAGAGAAGAATTAAATTCAAGATTTAGAGATCAAATGAGAATGTTCTAAATTGGATTGAAAAGGAAAAAAACTTGTTTTCTACGTGACAACTTATGTGGATTGTTTGAGCTTCTCCTCAACAAGCTCAATACATCGATACAACACAAAATCCATTGGGTTTAACGTACATAGAGTGTCAACTGCAAGCTGATCATAGTCGTTTTTGTTCTCCGCTAATATACCAGTCACTAGAGTACGTAAAGGGAGAAGCCATTCATTATAGGCCTTCTGTAGATTGCTCTTGGACAGGACTCCGGTGTGATTGGTTTTTCCTGTTATACATAACAGCATCAAAATGGCATTAAATGAATTCTAATTCAGATTAACTTTGCAGAGTCCACTAGTAATCATCAAAATGTACCCAATAAATAACAACATTTCAATCTCTTTATCGTTGCTCTAGTTAATAATTCATTCATGTGATGTACCTGTAGATTCTGTCATCAATGCGAATCTGTATAGGTTGAGGGCTGACAAAACCTGTGGGTTATGATAACAAAAGATGTCATAACTTAAAACCTCTTCATATCAGTCCCAAATCCAAAAAAGAAAGGAGAGTAATGAGGAATGCATCTTCAAGCTACAAGTGTTAAATAAATTACAAGTACGCAACAAATAGGAAGAAATACCGCATCACTCTGCTCAGGAAGGGAAGGAGGTCCCCCCTGTGGAGGTCTCAGAACTAACTCCACCAATTCAAGGACACTGGGGTTCCAAAATGATAACTCTGGAAATGCTTTGCCATCTGTCTGCGAGACTTCATTCCCTGTTGGTTTGCTATTGCAAGTTTCTATGTGCATTTCCCTTCTGATTAAATCTATGAGAATAGCGATCTCCACAAAGATACAAGACCAGTATTAGATGGTTTAACTTTTGACAGCTTTTTCAATAAAGAACAAATAAAAAGAAATGAAAAAAGACTTGCTTGCAAGAATTACCATGGAGGAAGAGTCGGTGTTTGTAATCAATGCCTTAAAAATGTCAAACCTTTGTGAAATAGGAATGTCAGCAAGTACCTAGTTTTGAGTTGCATAAGGATATAAAGAATAATGATGAAAAATGTGCTTAAGGGGTTTAGTAAACAACAAATAACTCACTTTTAGAGAATGCGCATCTCTTAATATATGCAAACACAATTCCAACTTGAAGCCTAATATGATATCAGAAACTCACCCTTTTTAGCACATCAAAAGATTTTTTCCTTAGTTCTGCGTCTGGGGCATACATGATAACTGTTTTGACTGCCTGAAAGGTTAAAATTTGAAATAACAGAAGAAATATCTGACGCTTTTTCATTTCCCATAGAGCCAGAACTAACAAATTGAGCAATAATACATAAACTCAAGTCAGGAATTATAGAAAATTACTTGCAAAGCAGAATAAAGATTAGGCATATGAGTTGACCACTCAGAGTGTTCATCCTCATATTTTCTGGAGATATGTCCATCTGTGATGCATAGCAAGAAGTTGATGGTATGTTTCTTTAACTCCCATGGGAGATCTACAGAGGAAAGTATATGCTTTAGTGTTCCTATTGCTTGCCACCTTTTCATCTGATTACTAAGAAGTAAATTCTTTAAGGCAGCCAAATCCTCTTCACCAGCACGAGCAACCTCTTCTGAGATATACCCCCAGATCACTGTAAAAATGGAGTTGGAATCGGAAATGAATTGCAAAGTTTCCTAAAGAAAAAAACAAGAATTCAAATGAGAGTAATTCTTCTACTAACCCGAAAGAGCAGCACCATGTTTGACAAAAGATAAACAACTCAAACTATCTTTATCTTCTGGGATAATGAAGGGGGAAAAAGAAATAATATTATTTGGTGTTAAAAGTGCTTATCTTAACATGGAAATAAATAAACAGCAGATGTATAGTAACCTAAGAGAACTACCTCCAAAAACAAAGCTAGCCACTGTGTCAACATCATAACTGGTAACTAAATTTAGATATGATAAACCACAATATGAAGAGAAACGTGACAGTTGTAACACTATCGAATGATAGCTTGGAGCTTTATAGCTTATGCTGGCCGAAACAAGAGCCTGTATTTCAACAGTGCATGGTAACATATTACACCAATATTAAAAGTAGATGAAATCAAATTATCAAAAATGGATTCCCCAAATAAAGGTTGGGAAGCAAATTCAAATAAGACTAAAATAATAGTGTAGTAGAAAGTTATCAACCATGCATTGCAGGACATATAGACCAAGAAGAGCACGAAGCTTTTCATTTGCACCACCCTCCTGTTGCAAAAGTGAAAGATATTCAGGGAAAAAATTGAAAATAAATCATAAATATCAAAAATTTCCTAACTAAGCAGGAGATATATTAGTTTTTAATTCACAGACCAACTTAGTGCAAACTGCATATATAGAATTTGCAATCTCCACAGCTCTTTCAAATACACCCTCAGTTTCTGCATTGTCTGACCCCAAAGACGCAGCCTTCAAAACATTAAGAATGATAGGAATGGCTACTTTAGCTTGCTCAAAGTGACGTTTCTGAGTGGAGATAAATACTGAAAAGGGAAAATAAGTATGAACAAAACTTCCTGGCAATGTGGCTTCCAGATTTTTGACAGATTCAAATAATTGTTCAGACCAACACAGAACATAAAAAGAAACGGAACTTTCAGTCCATATGATCAATAAGTAGAATACTTTGAAACAACCTGGACATAATTCATTTTGAAAACACAAACTAAAGAGTAAGTACACTATTATTCAGTTTGCGCCCTATCAATGTAGATATGTAACTTCAACAAAATAAATTATCTCGTAAGAGAAATTCTCCATTACCCTGCTTGTTTAATACATGAGCTTAACAAAAACCGAACCGCTACATGTGCATTTCCACAAGCCTGCTGGACTTTAATCTTCTAATATGATCAGTAGTTAGCAAGATTATAGGTGATCAATCACAAGCTGGACTTTTTGAAGTTTGGTAATTTGAAATAAAAGACCAACCTTACAACATGCCTCAAGCACTAGGTTAAAAAGAAGAAAGATTCATGAGGAAGGGAAAAGAATATAGTCATAAGTAAATGCTAATTGTTAAGTTGGATGTGAATTTGCAAAATAGCTGTTGGTCATCTATCTATTGCAGGAGAGATGTTAATCATAAATTAAAAACTTCACTACTATGAAATATGAATTACCTTTTGAGAGCCCTGTTAACGGAGGAATGATGTAATTGGAAGCCTCAGTCATCTCATTTGAGTAAGTTAATGCCTGTTTCAATTAAATCAACAGAAGCATAGGATCAAGACATAAACCAAAAGGATCTTTTGTCCAGTAAATCTTGGCATGCAAAGTGTGGTTTAATTAAGAGAGAGTTGATATTTGTGGCCATGAGATAGAGACACATCAACTATGAGTTACCCCGCCCCCCCACACCCCCAAACACACACACACACTCACACCAAAAAAGAGAGAGTAGATATACATTAAACAGCCTAATTTCAGTCATTTGATTGAACTACCCACTTCAACTCTACCTAGGGAGTAAATAGATATATAAAGATTTAAATGAAAAACTGCATCTATTGAAGAAAGATATAAACTCACACTGCAAAGACTTGAATGCATGTCCCTTGGACCACACCGCTCTATAAGCTGGTCAATAATGCTAATAGCCATGTCCGAAAATCTACTTGATAAGCTGGAAAACTTTGAAACAGCCTTTGGCAATTCAAAGGAGAGAACATCAACAACTGCCTGTCACATCACCAAAGAATCCATGAAATTAGGCTGATACTTACGTTAAACTGTATCATAGCAATAATTCCTCTCACATTCTTTGTCCATAAATAGTTTATCAGATACTTAAAAATGTTTTCTTTAAAATACTGGACAACTAGAATTGATTTTTAAAATAGGATTTACTGAAGGTGTATCTTAGTGCTGCTGAGTTTATTAGGGTGTTCGATATAAACACTCAACTACTGAGGTGCCAAATATCCAGGATGTCAAACACAATTTAAAACTAAAAGTCAATCTACCTGATCAAGAGAAGGAGAACAAATATATTGATAAATATTGGAGAGAACTTCAAATGCATTGTTCTTTTGATTTTCATTGTTTGGGTCTGATAGAGCAGCATCCAATATGAAATCAAGGAATGTAACAAGCTCCGCAATGGTGTTTTCCACTTGATCAAAATATCCAGCTTCATTCAACTACGAAGTATAAAATCAAGAGTGTCAATAATAACCCTCTAGTTCATAACAGGCTAAGGAGAACAACAAACACAAGATTATACCATTATGTTTTATCCTCAGTTACCAAAAACCTAATCCAAATTCTTCACTCATAATCCAAACCGAAGTTCCAGTTGTATCAATGTTTATTTAAACAAAGTTGCTTGCTTTGTTTAAGTTTCAAAATGATATCAAGATTGCTCCCTTCGGTTTTTCAGGAACTAAATTCATAAAATGGAAAGTTTTATTAAAAAAAAAAAAAAAACTTGTAAGAGAGAAGTGGTTTATCTTACTTCGGAGAACGAGTTAAGAATTTCTCGAAGGCGAAGCACATTATTCTGAGCTTCAGAAGCCTGGAGAGCCTCAGCTTCGTTTTCCACTGATGTTGACATGAGAGTGACACCGTCCAGTCCACTGTCGCTAGCTTATTTTCTCAGTGTTGCTGGGCTGGGTTTCTTGCCGCAGAAAAGAAGGTGCCAGAGCAAAGAAGAAGACGTGGGCAAATTAGTCATTTCATTGTCTACATGACGGGCATTTTTGTCTTTTTATATTTTCCGGTCTTTGTAGTGAACACAACTCTTGGTACAGTAACAGTAACTGCTAGCTCTTTTGGTTTGGATTTCCACTGTGCTGTGCGTGTAGTTGCAGTGCCATCATGGAGCCGGACGTGAGCATTGAGAGATCGTCGATGATCCAGGTGGCGGTGCTGCCGATCGGAACGGTGCCGCCGAATGTGCTGCGGGACTACTACTCTATGCTGCTCCCTCTGTACACGATTCCACTCTCGGCGATCAGCTCCTTTTACACGGAGCATCAGAAATCACCATTTGCTCACCAACCATGGGACTCAGGGTCCCTCCGGTTCAAATTCGTTCTGGGAGGTGAACCTGCAAGCCCATGGGAGGACTTCCAATCTCACCGTAAAACCCTCGCTGTCATAGGCATTTGCCATTGCCCTTCCTCACCGGATCTTGATTCCGTTATCGACCAATTTTCTAATGCCTGCAAGTCTTACCCTTCCTCGCTTGTGGATCGATGCTTTGCATTTTGTCCAGGTGATCCGCAGGTGGGTAATTCTAGTTGTTCTCTATTTGGTCATTTTGAACATAAAATAGGATTCGATCCGAAAAAGAGAAAAAAAAAAAAAATCTTATTGCTTCCATTTTCTTTTCTTCAACTCTTTTATGTTTTATTTGCAGCTAGAGGAGGGAAGTAAAAAGGGAGGTAATTTGAGGTTGTTTCCTCCTGCTGATCGCCAAACTCAGGAATTCCACTTGAACACTATGATGCAAGAAATTGCTGCCTCGTTGTTGATGGAATTCGAAAAGTGGGTGCTTCAGGCTGAATCTTCAGGAACCATACTCAAGACACCTTTAGATTCTCAAGCTAGTCTCAGCTCAGAGGAGGTTCATGTTTAGGTGTCCTAATTATTTGCGTCTCTATTTAGTTTTCTTCAGGGAAACTATGCTATATCTTTGATTTCGATACGCTGCTCTCTGAAAATTTCAACTTAATTCATCTTTAGTAGCGTATGGTAAAAATTGCAGGTTATCAAGGCCAAAAAACGAAGACTAGGTCGTGCACAGAAGACTATAGGTGATTACTGTTTATTGGCAGGATCCCCAGTTGATGCCAATGCCCATTATTGTACTGCACTGGAACTTGCCAGGTTGACAGGGGATTATTTCTGGTATGCTGGGGCAATGGAGGGCAGCGTTTGTGCCTTACTGGTACTTTCTCTTCTTTCTTCTCTGTTTTCTCTCTTCCATTTCGGGTTTTGTGAAGCCCGACTCCCAGTGAAAGAAAAATTGTACTACTATCACCGTATATCAAACCTTTCAGGAAAAACTGTTGTACAGCAATGGATGGTATCTATGTTACTGTATTATGCGAAATATATCTCTTATATGGTTGCTGTTAAATTAGATCTAGTAGCAGCTGTTTCTGGCAGCAGATAGGATAGGAATATAGATACGGTAACCATGGTAGTCCTGAAAAAGTGACAGTTAATTCTTGTCTACGTTCATTTTTATATATAGAATATTTATATCTTTTGGTATCACTGTATCAGATTGACCGTATGGGCCAGAAAGACTCAGTCTTGGAGGAGGAGGTTAGATATCGTTACAACAATGGTGTCATCTTGAATTACAAGAAGTCCCAAGATAATGCTCAGAGGTAACTGGCTCTGCTTTGAGTTACTGTTAACTGATCTTTCTTTAAGACCATGTCATAAGCCCTCCTTTTCCCTAAATTATATTACTTACATGTATTGTAGATTAATCTAGTGTCTCAATCTCCAGTAGCTAATTTGGCATATTCCTTTACTACTATTTTCATTCAAATTGATAGTTGTTGTTCCTCAGTATCTTTTTAATCCTTTGTGCAGAGTTTCTCCCCTAAGCTTTGAACTTGAGGCCACTTTGAAATTGGCAAGGTTTCTCTGCAGGTAGGTTCTTTGACTCATCTTTTATGTGTGACATGTTGCATGTTGGTCTATTATGCATAGAAGGTTTAAGTGATTCTTGAATCAAGACGCGGGGGCGGGGGGAGTCCATTGTGATTTCTGAAGATAGAAGTTGTTACTTAACTCATTATTTATGCATGTTTTCTAGAGTTCTTTGTAGGAAACTTTATTCATCTAGAGTTTTTTAAACAAAGCCTTTGTAAGAACTGCTGCCTCTTAAGTTGATTGAATTTTACTAGTAGTTACTTAGCTTAACTACCATTTCATTCATTGTTTTCTGGAGTTTCACTTGAAAGCTACACATGTTTTAATACTTCTCCTTTACCATAATAGTTGAAATTATACATCTGGATACCCTTACAGGTATTATGCACAAAAAGATGTATACAGTGTGCACAAATTTTAGAGGAATTTGGTTGTAGATAGTGCTATATAAAGCAATGGGTTGAATTTTCTATTATATTTTAAACTTTTCTATCTGAATTCTTTGAATAAACAGGAGAGAGTTGGCCAAGGAGGTGGTGGAGTTGTTGACCAATGCTGCAGATGGTGCTAAAGCTTTAATAGATGCCAGTGATAGGCTCATATTGTATGTTGAAATAGCTCGTTTATATGGCAGTCTTGGTTACCAGAGAAAAGCTGCATTTTTTTCAAGGCTGGTGGCTCAGTTATATCTGCAGCAGGAAAATAAGCTTGCTGCTATTAGTGCTATGCAAGTTTTGGCAATGACCACAAAAGCATATCATGTTCAAAGTAGAGCATCAATCTTTGGTAACTCTCAGCATAATGTGAGTCTACAAGTATGAGCCATCAAAACTTTTAATCTATTTGGTGCATGATTGTGTTTTTGTGATATTCAACTTGATGCATTGGAGACATAAGTGTTGATTGGTATGTGCATTAGATTCAGAGACTATTGGTTGTTATGATGGTTGTCATCCCCTCATTACTGCTTATCTCTTATTGAGAATAAATTTGCGTGGAATCCATCTGTTTTGATCTATGCCATTTTTTGTCACACAACTCAAGTGCTTGGCTGCTGATGCATTTATTATTTTGAGAGCATAATTACATCGTTAATGTCTTACCTCATCAAAGAGAAACTCATCTCTATAATTTCAGTGCAACTTATATACTGAGAATGATATGATTAATAGGTCTTACAATAAAGGAGATGAAAGAACAATGTTTGTTTTAAATGATCCATATTTGGCCAAAGCTTGAACTCTAATTGCTCATACCTTGGTGATCAACTCTATATACTAACTGCTTATAATCGGCAAAAGCAATATCTTCAACTTGGGTTGAAACTGAGGGCCACTCTGTTAGGAACCCAGAAAATGAATAGAAAATCCAGAGATAGATACCCCAGGAATAGAATAAAATACTCAGCAATGTTATTCAATTCAAAGGACTAACTACAATGGCCCAGAGCATCAAGCTCCTCAGAGAAATGGATTCCCTGTCAAAGACTAAAATCAGAATAACTCCGCCCTCTCATTCCCTATTTTCTTCCTTAAGAACTACCCCACTCACATGAGCAGCCCCCCTTTTCCTCCAACCGAAAGCCAGCTCAACCTAACTCATAACAGAATTCACTTCTGCCCCACTCTTCTTCCTAACAGAATTTACCTCTGCCCCACTCTTCTGCCTCCTAGTATAGACCTTCCATATTTTGGGCTGGACTCTATTATTGCTGCCCTGTGGAAGCACAGCCTTGTCCTCAAGGCTGAAGGTTGGGAATTGTTGCTGTAAAACCTCTATGTCCTCCCATGTAGTGTCATCCGAAGAGCCCCCTTTCCATTTAACAAGACATTGCCTGATAGGAGTGCCCTCCTTTACGATGTCTCGACTTGCCAAAATTTCTTCAAGTTCGATATTGTCATCCAATTCGACTTCAAATCCACTAGGCAGCTCTGGTTCAACAGAATAATTCCCAATTGCCTTTTTTAATTGGGAAACATGGAAAACTGGATGAATCTTGGATTGTAGGGGCAGCTTCAATTTGTAAGCTACTGTACCATACTTTGCCAAGATCGGATAAGGACCAAAAAATCTAGCAGCCAGTTTTTGATTGATTCTCCGGTGGACAGTTTGTTGTCTATGGGGACGAAGCTTTAAGAAAACTCATTCTCCCACTTGATAAGATTGCGGAGTTCTGTGCCTATCAGCAAATCTTTTCATTTGATCTTGTGCCTTGCTCAAATTGTGTTTGAGCTGTGCCAATGCCTCATCTCTGTCACAGAGTTCATTAGCTACTGCCTCCACCTTTGTCTCACTCCGTAGGTACTTAATTAGAGTAGGAGCCTTTCTGCCATAGACAATCTCAAAGGGAGAAGAACCCGTAGAAGCATGGTAGGAAGTATTGTACCATAGTTCTGCCCAAGACACCCAGTATGCCCAGTGTTTTGGTTGCTCAGAAGCAAAGCAACGTAGATATGTTTCTAAGCATCTGTTTAACACTTCGGTTTGTCCATCCGTTTCCAGATGATAGGAAGAACTCATTTTTAACATTGTGCCTTGCATTCGGAAAAGTTCCCTCCAGAAATTTCTCAGAAATAAAGGATCACGGTCGCTGATTATTGACTGCGGGATACCATGAAGCCTAACAATTTCTTTGACAAAGAGTTCAGCCACAGTCCTGGCTGAATAGGGATGCTTTAACAAAATAAAATGACCGTACTTAGATAGTCGATCGACCACTACTAGGACAGCTTCATAACCTTTAGATTTGGGAAGGCCCGTTATGAAATCCATAGAAATGTCCTCCCAAATTTGATTTGGCACTTCCAAAGGCTGAAGAAGGCCAGCTGGGGATGTTGCTGCATATTTCTGTCTTTGGCATATATCACAAGACTTCACAAAGTCTTGGATACATCGTTTCATCCCATACCAATACAGATTGCCTGCCACCCTTCTGTAAGTGCGCAGAAAACCTGAATGGCCACCAATAGGCGATGAATGAAACTCTTGCAAGAGAAGTTGGATGTGAGGTGAAGTGGCCGGAATGACTAGGCGGTTCTTATAAAGCAATACCCCGTGCTGATAGGAAAAACCCGGATGAGAAGTAGGATTTTCTTGCAGGTCAGAGATGACCTGTTTAAGATGTGGGTCCAGCTGAACCTCCTGAGCAACAAGGTCACCTTCCATCCAAACCGGAGAGGAGATTACAGCATGTAACTCGGCAGACTCATGAAGGCGAGATAAGGCATCAGCCGCCTTATTATCCGGACCAGGCTTGTAGATTACTTGGAAGCGGTAACCTAACAGTTTGGCCATCCATGACTGCTGATTAGTAGTAGTTATTTTCTGCTGTAGCAAGTGTTTCAAACTTCGCTGATCAGTGTAAATAACAAAAGCTCTCCCTAATAGGTAGTGTCTCCAATGTTGAACCGCAAGGACCAAGGCCATGAGTTCTTTGTCGTAAGCTGACTTAGATGCATGGCTGCTGGAGAATGCCTTGCTGAAATACGCAATTGGCTTGTGGTTTTGCATCAAAACTGCTCCAATCCCCGTGCCCGAAGCATCACACTCGATTTCGAAGGGTCTTGCGAAATCTGGAAGAGCCAAAACGGGAGAAGTGGTCATAATCTTCTTAAGGTGCAGAAAAGCTTCTAATGCTGCTGGTCCCCACTGAAAATTGTCCTTCTTGGTTAGTTCAGTAAGAGGCTTTGCAATTTGACCATAGCCAACCACAAATTTCCGATAATAACCTGTCAACCCCAAGAAACCTCGGACTCCTTTAACAGTTTTAGGGACTAGCCAATTGATTATTGCTTGTATCTTGGCAGGGTCGGCTGCAACTCCTTTACCAGAAATAACATGCCCAAGATACTCCACCGCCACCCTACCAAAACTGCATTTTTTTCTGTTTACTACAAACTAATGTCTGGACAGAATCTCAAGAACAGTTTCAAGATGCTTTAGATGAATTGTCCAATCCCAACTATAAATCAGAATGTCATCGAAAAATACCAGCACAAATTTCCTTAGAAAAGGACGAAACAAATCATTCATCACTGCTTGAAAGGTAGCCGGAGCATTAGTGAGCCCAAACGGCATGACTAGAAATTCATAATGTCCATTGTGAGTGCGGAAGGCAGTTTTCGAAACGTCAGCCTCATGAACCCGTATTTGGTGAAATCCCGATTTTAAATCCAGCTTAGTAAAATAATAGGCCCCATAAAGCTCATCGAGGAGCTCATCCACTATGGGTATGGGATATTTGTCAGGGATAGTCACCCTATTCAAGGCTCTATAGTCAACACACAATCTCCAAGTGCTGTCCTTCTTCTTAACTAGAAGTGCTGGACTAGAAAAAGGGCTAGAGCTAGGTTGAATGATACCTGAATGGAGCATTTCAGTCACTTGCCTTTCGATTTCTTCTTTATGGTAGTGAGGATATCTATAGGGTCTGACATTGACTAGTCCCTGCCCTTCCTCCAGTGCAATAGAGTGCACACAATTTCTCTTTGGAGGAAGCCCCTTTTTAGCAAGAAAAACAGCTTCGAATTTGTTCATCAATATTGACAATTCTTGTTGCTGTTGACTTGTGAAAGTACCCTGCTCCTCAGCTTCTAAAGCAATAAAAGTATTAGTCCACCTAATACCCCCTGCTTCAAAATAATTTGCCTCTAAAAAACTGTGTAATGAGGTTGGGTTATGGAAACCAGACTGATTGCTCCTGGATGTCGCCAAGTTTCCAGGATTGCCTTGCAAATTGACCTTCCGCCCTTGTAATTGAAACTCCATAGTCATGTCCTGCCAGTTCATCAACACTTTTCCCGGTGTCTTCAACCAATCCACTCCCAAAATGATATCCATTCCTCCTAAGTCCAAGACATAGGCATCAATCTGAATTTCGACATTTCCAAACTAAAGGATCAAACCGGAACACTTCCCTTGGGCAATTACTCTATGCCCATCTCCCAATCGAATTCCCAATCTTACTGTAGATTGCACCAGCAGCCCCAAAGCTTGTGTTAATTCAGTAGAGATGAAATTGTGAGATGCTCCACTGTCAATTAACGCTACAACAGTCACCCCTTGTAACACCCCACCCAGTCGCATAGTCTTTGTCCCTGTATGGTCATCCTCGGCTCTGCCGAATAATCTCATGGTTTTGCATTCGACTTCCTCTTCTTCCTCTGAATCTTCTATTTCCATCGCAACAATATCACCCTCTGAATTCAAGACTTCGTTTTCGCCCAAAACCAGAAGTCGGAGCTGTTTATCGGCGCATTGGTGGAGTGGGTGATACTTCTCCCCACAGCGGAAACACAGCCCTTTAGTTCTGCTCTCCATAAGCTCCGGGTATGATATATGGCAGAGTCCCTTTGCCTTTTCCGGCAGTCCTCGGCGGTCTCCCTCACTCCGACGAGGAGGAACGTGTGAAGATGGAGAAGGAATTTTGCTCGATGCGTGACCCGATAGGTGCGACCCGGATGGATAACGGGTTCGACCCGAACCCCACCCATCGGAGCTAGCAGACTGGCCCACAACGGGAGCCCAGCCCGAGTCCCTTTGAACCGGGTAGGAACGCGACCCATTGCGAGGAACAGAGTCACGATTGCTCTATCCCCAGGTTCTTCCCCTAAATTGGTTATCTCCAGCATCATCTTCTCCGGCCAGCTCCTCTTCAATGTCTTTGGGATCTTCATTAGTTGCGGGCGAGAGGAAGGGTTCAGAGTGCGTACCCGACATCGGATAATTGGTCTTAGGCCACTCATGAAGTAACCGACGTATTGTTCTTCCGGTAACCTGCCTACTTGGGATGATATTAGTTCGAATTTCTCGATATAATCCTCTACAGCTCCTGTTTGTTTCAAGGCAGAGAGTTCCTCAAAAGGATTCTCAAATTTTCGACCCCCATAACGAGCAATTAGTGCTCTCTTCAGTTTTTCCCAAGTCAGATTATCCTCCGTCTCATATAAGAGATTGAACCAGTGAATAGTAGCTCCTTCCATACTGAGCCTTGAGAGCTTGATCTTGACCTCATCTGAGGTGTTTTGAACTTCGAAATAAATTTCTGCTCTGGTAATCCACCCAACAGGATCGGTGCCGTTAAACATAGGTAGCTCAACTTTTCTTACTGACATTCTGTATTCGTCTAAGGACTCCTCATGCGCATCATCAACTCGATGGTGATGAGGAGGCACGGAGGTTTTCTCCCCTGAAGTAGAGGATATTCCCGTTAACATTTTTCCAACCTCCTGAAGCAAAGAATGCTGCATGTCTCTCAAGGCAGACTTGAAAGAAGATTGCATTTCGCCCATTCCCACCCTTAGAAATGCCAATTCGGCCTCAACAACATCCACTCTATCTGACATTTTTGGTGACATGAACTAACTCTAGGAATTTCTAGGGAATCGACTTATCTTTCCCTTAGTGAATTTAGATCCGGCAGGTCGGACCAATTTGTTAGGAACCCAGAAAATGAATAGAAAATCCAGAGATAGATACCCCAGGAATAGAATAAAATACTCAGTAGTGTTATTCAATTCAAAGGACTAACTACAATGGCCCAGAGCATCAAGCTCCTCAGAGAAATGGATTCCCTGTCAAAGACTAAAATCAGAATAACTCCGCCCTCTCATTCCCTATTTTCTTCCTTAAGAACTACCCCACTCACATGAGCAGCCCCCCTTTTCCTCTAACCGAAAGCCAGCTCAGCCTAACTCATAACAGAATTCACTTCTGCCCCACTCTTCTTCCTAACAGAATTTGCCTCTGCCCCACTCTTCTGCCTCCTAGTATAGACCTTCCATATTTTGGGCTGGACTCTATCACACTCTCAGAGAAGTTCTTTAGATTTTATGTTAAGGATGGATTGGCATAAGGAAATGTTAACTTTTTTAAATATAAGTCATGCCATTCTGTTGGAAAATTAATTTGCTCTATATATTGTGTATGCTGTCTGCGTCCTTGTGGCATTCTTTAATGAAATCTTATTCATTTACTACTAAATAATAATATTATTCTAGTACCCAACGTGAAATATCTGGTATGGAAGAATAGATAAAGTAAGAAATGAAGGTAGTATTTCATTAAAGAAATCTTTATTGACTCCATATAATTCACTCTATATTTTGCATTTTATAAAATTGTCAATTTATCTATGACTTCTTCACAGAAGGGAATTGGATCAAGTAATGCTGACAGTGGGAAAACATTTCACCAATCAGCAGTCTCACTATTTGAGTCTCAATGGAGCACCATCCAGATGGTTGTATTGAGAGAAATTCTGCTCTCTGCTGTTCGTGCAGGAGATCCTCTTACTGCATGGAGTGCAGCAGCACGACTTCTCAGATCTTATTATCCTTTAATAACTCCTGTTGGGCAAAATGGCCTTGCTAATGCACTTTCAAATTCAGCTGAGAGGCTGCCACCAGGAACTCGTTGTGCTGATCCTGCTTTACCTTTTATAAGGTTTTGACTATCTTTGGTAGCAATTTACACTTTTTTTTTGGGTGGGGGGTTGATTACGATATACCATTTATGTTATAACTAAGTCTCATTGTGTCATAATGCTTGTAATGTAAATCCACTTGTCCATGTGTGAAATAATGCCAGAATGAATTATCAATTTAAGTTTCTTAGCAGAGGTAACTTGCATATAAGTAATTGATTTTTTATGCTGACAATCTTCATGACTCTACATATTGCCAACAAAAAAGTTGCACTTTATTGCTATGTACTGTATTTGACTTTTTCAACTCCGGCAAATGAGTTTGCTGTTTCACCCAACTATGTTTTATTTCTTCAATTTTTATTTTGCTTTTAAAATTGCAGATCCATTTTGGAAATTCCCCATATCAACACTTCTATTTTTTCTTTACTTTGTCATACCAAATAGGTGTCTGTGTGAAAGCTAAATTAGCTGGTTAATTTTCTCATCAAAGCAAGCATTGACTGTATGATCTATAGTTTTAAACCAGAGCCATTTTCTCTAGTACCTGAAAACAGCTATATTACCAAACAAAAAGGGTTTTCTGCTCCTTTTACCCTTGGAGCAAACAATTATTTCCCCATAGGAATCTAATTCCTTGTTGCTTCATTTTGGGTCCTCAAATTTGAAATGTTATTGCCATCAATGATGGAAATTTTGGAGAACTCATTCAGTTGGCAATTTTATCGTTGATTGCTTCCAGGTTGCAGAGTTTCCCTCTTCAGCCAACACAAATGGACATTGTAAAACGCAATCCAGCAAGAGAAGACTGGTGGGCAGGTTCTGCTCCTTCAGGCCCTTTTATTTATACACCATTCAGCAAAGGGGAGCCTAATAATATTAAGAAGCAGGAGCTTATTTGGATTGTTGGAGAGCCTGTCCAGGTCTTGGTGGAGTTGGCAAACCCATGTGGCTTTGATTTAAGGGTTGATAGCATCTATCTCTCTGTGCATTCAGGAAATTTTGATGCTTTCCCTGTAAGTGTAAATCTCCCGCCAAATTCATCAAAGGTGATCATCTTATCAGGCATTCCAACATCAGTGGGGCCAGTTACCATTCCTGGGTGTGTTGTTCATTGTTTCGGTGTAATTACTGAACACCTGTTCAGGGATGTTGACAATTTGCTTCTTGGAGCAGCACAAGGACTTGTGCTTTCTGACCCTTTCAGATGTTGTGGATCTCCAAAGTTGAAGATTGTGTCTGTTCCTAATATTTCTGTTGTACCACCACTTCCATTGCTGGTGTCACACGTTATTGGGGGTGATGGTGCTATCATTTTGTATGAAGGTGAAATTCGTGATGTCTGGATAAGTCTGGCTAATGCTGGCACAGTTCCAATTGAGCAGGCACATATTTCACTTTCGGGGAAAAACCAAGATTCAGTAATTTCGTATTCTTGTGAAACTTTAAAATCTTGCCTCCCTCTGAAGCCTGGATCAGAAGTGACTTTACCTGTAACCTTGAGAGCTTGGCAGGTTGGCCTGGTAGATCCTGATACTGGTGCTGGGAGTATTATGAGGCATTCCAAAGATGGAAGCAGCCCATCGTTATTGATCCATTATGCTGGTATTGTCTTCAATACATGAGCCGTAGTTTTTATTTCTTCCTTTCTGCATAATGAATACAGCAGTTTATTCTGCAATCCTTGCATGGCACACTTTCGGATAAAGTCTTTTTTTGGTTTCTAACATATAATCTGACTAGGGTACTTTGCTCTCCTCCCCCCCACCTCTCTTACTTCAGCGTCAAATTGTTTTCTCATTGGAATTGGCATATTGAACATATTGACACCTTCTATGTATACAATCAATTTTCTCCTGCCATTTTTACTTCTGATAGCTTCCTGTGCTGCTTAGGATCATAGGCTGGTTCTAGTGCCTTTGTGTAATGCTCTTTCTACTTTTCCTTTCAGGGCCACTGAAAACTACTGGAGATCCTCCAACAAATGGATCTATTGTGCCCCCAGGTAGGCGCCTTGTTGTACCTCTGCAGATTTGTGTTTTGCAAGGTTTGTCTTCTTTTAAGGCACGTCTACTTTCAATGGAGTTTCCTGCACATGTTGGCGAAAATCTTCCAAAGCTGGTTGATGTGGATAATAACTCTACGGGAGGACATGTGGACTCTCAGACAAAAATGGACAGATTGGTGAAAATTGATCCCTTCAGAGGAAGTTGGGGACTGCGATTTCTTGAACTTGAGTTGTCTAATCCAACTGATGTTGTGTTTGAAATTAGTGTCTCTGTCCAACTGGAGAACTCCAGTGATGATGATAATATTGCTGCTGACCAGGATACTGCTGAATATGGTTATCCTAAAACAAGAATTGATAGGGATTGCTCAGCCAGGGTTCTAGTGCCTCTTGAGCATTTTAAATTACCTGTTCTTGATGATTTCTTTATGAAGGATGTTCGGGCCGATGGGAATAGTGGAGGCAGAAATGCGTTATTCTCTGAAAGGAATACCAAAGCTGAACTCAGTGCCTGTATTAAGAACCTTATATCTAGAATAAAGGTTCGATGGCATTCAGGACGCAATAGCTCTGGAGAGTTAAATATCAAGGATGCTATCCAGGCAGCTCTGCAGACATCAATTATGGATGTACTGCTGCCAGATCCATTGACATTTGGCTTCAGGCTTGTTAGAAATGGTTTTGAGTCAGAAAAACCTGATCCTGATAAAGAATCTAATATTTATGTTGAGTCTCCTGCATCAAAAGGTTCTGTTCTTGCACATGAAATGACTCCAATGGAGGTTCTTGTCCGTAATAATACAAAGGATCTGATCAAAATGAGTCTTAATATTACATGTAGAGACGTAGCTGGGGAAAACTGTGTAGATAGTACCAAGGCAACTGTTCTGTGGACTGGTAATTTATTAGTCTTCGTCTACTTTCTGTGACTAGCATGCATTTCCACGAGTCTCTAATTTTGTATTTGCTCACCTTAAATTATCTTTTCAGGCGTTCTGAGTGATATCACTATGGAAATTCCCCCACTCCAAGAAATTAAACATTCTTTCTGCTTGTATTTTTTTGTCCCGGGAGACTATACATTAGTAGCCGCTGCAGTGATCAATGATGCAAATAACATCCTTCGGACGCGTGCAAGGACCAATTCAGCTGATGAGCCAATTTTCTGTCGTGGACCACCATATCATGTTCGTGTCCTTGGGACTGCATGATAGTTTTTGTCCATAAATGTGAACTTGTTGATCTCATGTTTGTAAATTTCGGAATTTCTGGTTAAGGTACCGGTATTTCTTTGGTTATCAAGACTGACTCATTTGCGGTTACGCTCCATGCTACTGGGGTTCTTCTGGTTGAGAACGCTTGAAGTGCCCTTCCAAATCAAGAATCTAGCTAAAGACATAACCAGGGTTATATCTGTAAATTACCTTTAATGTACTACAATGAGATAGTGGCTTTGGAATTTTTGTTTTGTTTTTGCTAATACAGATGCATGTTCCCATACAGGCATTGATAATTGATTATTATGCAGTATGCACATATAACAAGCCGTCATTGCTAACAAATTAACAAATTGCCTTACCTGCAAATTGTGAAAATCATCATCGTTGGTGTCATTATGTCTTCCAATGACGACTTTGACAAGCTTTTGCCCTGAAAACTATTCAGTATATTTCTTGTTTATTTGATGTTGTTTTGCGTTTTTTCCTTTTTTGTTGTTGTTTGTGAATATTAGGGCTTCACTCTTTTGGGATAGTTAGAAAAACAAAGACTTACAAATGTTGGAAGGATGAAAATCCATTTATGGTATACAATGGTGGTCTCCCTTTCAATGTGTAACACGTCAGAAACGTTTCGCTTCTTTGTGATCTGCACAGTCTCCATCGTCCGAAACCGTTGATGGTTTGAAGCCTTTGGATGCAATTGGAAAACGAAGTACCATTTTCCCTTTCATTTTCTGATGTTCCTATATGTATGCACAACCTAACACCTTCCAAATGTGTTTATTGAAAAGTAGTGTCAATGTCGATGAAAGGAAAATATGCTCATCTTCATTGTTTACAAGACTGTCAATCGTCGCATCTTGGCTTTTAGTTTTACTTGAGCGGCAAAAATCCCATTATTTAATTTCTTTTTAGTCGTTTTCTTCAATTTCTTTGGTTTTAGCTTTTACATATACATACATGTACTCTTTTTATGGTCTGGATCAGAAAACATGGGCCTCGTTTGGATTCTGCCCNGAAAAGTAGTGTCAATGTCGATGAAAGGAAAATATGCTCATCTTCATTGTTTACAAGACTGTCAATCGTCGCATCTTGGCTTTTAGTTTTACTTGAGCAGCAAAAATCCCATTATTTAATTTCTTTTTAGTCGTTTTCTTCAATTTCTTTGGTTTTAGCTTTTACATATACATACATGTACTCTTTTCATGGTCTGGATCAGAAAACATGGGCCTCGTTTGGATTCTACCCCAAGGGCATGAGAGATCATTCACATTTCAATGGTTAAATGGGAATATGGTTTTTCTTTCTTTGTTTTTATTTTTATTTTTTTTTCCTTTTTTCAATTTAATATCTTTCATGTGAGCTATCGGTTGGAAGAACGGAAACAGGGCATTCTATTATAATGGATAGAAGGAAAGTGACCCAAAAGAATATGAGAAATATGGTACTTTAGGATACATATTTGAAAACGATTGAATGCCCAATTTGATCCTATGGTTAGTATATAGCAGGAAATTTCAAGTAGAAAGGAATTAAACGGTTTCCTCAACCATCAATTTGTGTCCTATTCTAGCTACTCATACAATTGGGGAAAATTTCCATGTTTGCATTGCCCTTTCTTTTGATTTAACCTAGTTTCACATTTGACAAACGATTCTTGCACATTTAAATATATGATATAAGAAATTTGAATCATATAAAAAAAAATGTTGTCAGTGTGAATTTCATATATTAAATGTAAATAATATTATTTTAATATCAACTGCCTCTCCGTGGACAAAAAACAAACTACTTCTCTGTTTTTGCCACATGGCTCCATTTCATTCGTCCTCTTCTTCCTTTTTATATCGACCAATGTCCTCTCCTTTCATATACATGTATTGTTAGTCAAAAATATGACTTTGAAATTTGGCATAAGAATTATCGAAACGCTAGAATAACTTAAATCAATGCCATAAAATAATACTTGAAAGTCGTCAAGAATCATATGAATTTGTTATTTTAAAAAAAGAATCGTGGTCAAGAGAGAATCACCAATATTATTAATCTTAGTAAGTAAACAAACAAAACCCAAAAGGTATTCTCAAGGGGGAAAAGGAAAAAACCAAAATAGTAAATATGGATAATGGAACTGACATGCCAGTGTTCTTTCAAGGCCTTGAATTGTCAAATTTATGTTTGAGACCCCCCAAAGAAGTTCGTCGCCTTAACGCAATAACGCTAATATTCTATCACCGCCTTTCAGGTTTCTCCTTCTCTCTTTCTCAGCCTGTTTCTGTATACTGTATAGTACGTACCATGGGGAAAAAATAAAAATTTCCGACGTTTCTTTTACGGTGGACTCTATTCAACTTCATTTATATGAGTGGGATAAAAAAAATTTTAAAAAAATATTAAAAGTTTGAAGCATAATTAACTTCTAATTTTAATACAATCACAAAGATTTTAAAAAATTAAGTTACCTGGGTCATATTCTTAAATTATTAATTAAATTTAAATTTAACAAGATCAAAATAAAATATTATCTATTTTTTGATATATTTTATATATTGATTTGTTTATGCACTTTAAAATAATTAATTGTTTTATCACATATTAAATAACTCAATTTTTTAAAATTTTTACAATGATACTAAAATTAAAAATTTATTATACTCTAAACTCTCAACAAAATATTTATTTCTTTTTATCCCAGGCATTTAAGTGAGGTAGACTAGCAACACTCTTCTTTTATCTGATTCTGACTTGTTCTGAGTTTCCTTAATCAAGCGAAAAAAGTAAAACAAAAAAATATTCTAAATATTACCATAGTTCCAACTTCCAAACCAAACTAAACAGAGAAATAAATTCGAAAGAAGGAGAGAAAGAAAACAGAGAAGGATTCTCGAAGGCACGCATGCTCGTATCAAATATATATATGTACATGTCCTGCGATGCCTTTTTCCTCATCTATCATATCACCTACATTGCCTGGTGGGGGCACTTGCTACCCCTTACTTATTCTGGTTGTTGTCGATCTTCTCTCACTTGTTACAGAGATTATAACTTCACCCTCATATCCACCACTCACTCACGCGCCTTCACTTGGAACGTGCACTCATTCTTCTTTATGTTTTTGGATGCAAAGCATTAACAGTTAAACATTGAACTGCATTCATGTTTGTGTTGTGTCGTCTTTATACTGTTTAGTTTTCAGATACTGGTTTTAACCATGCCGCATCTTATGTGAAGAGAACCAATAGAGGAAAAAGAGGCTAGCTGTGGGCAGCTATGAAAAAGAAGAGAGAGGGTGAAGAAGGGGAGGATACTAGAGAGTAGAGATGAGGAATATTGAGTGGGTTAAGTGGTCCAGGAAAGGAAAGAGTGCTTCCAAGTGCTTTTGTGGTCCTGCAGTTGAGGAAAGCCTAATTTAAAGGCAGATGAAGGGGGGCAAAGGAACATGAAGTGGTGACAAGAGAGGGTTCCTTATGTGAGCCACAACCATGGGATACAAGTTCTAATCCTTGTTTCATCATTAACTTACCCTTTATGAAATTCTACCAAACCCCAAACAGAAAATGTATATGAATGCCCTAAAATATTGAAATGTGAAAAGACAATTAACCTGATTAATTTACTCCCATCAGATAATCCTTTTTAACCTCCAAAACTTGGATGCTTAAGCCATATTCATAGGACTAATTAGGAGCATCTTGTGAATGTTACTTCAACAGTTGATGATGTATTAAGAACAAAATGCATGTCCTTTTAACTCAACAAAGAGCATTGTTTTTTGACCAAATTCCTCCCTTCATGATTGTTCCATACAGTTAATAATATATATACCATTTTGCTTTGATTTTGGACAATCAAAGTGCAACTCAAAAAGCATACATCGAACGGGGTATAATTAAAAACAACAATCAAAAAGTCTTGAAGATGAAACATATGGATCGATCCAGTTTCAATCCTCTAAGGATAAGGCAATCACATCCTTTGTGGGGGCACCGCCACTGTCACGCATAACCTTGAAATTAAGATACTTGCATGGTTTAGGAAAATCTAGGGTTCTTTTATTTTTATTTTATTTTTTTCTGAAACTGCAGAGCTAAAGTTTGTGATTAAAACCGTTTTGTCTGTCTATACCTATCCCTTCCCTTTGGATATGGTTATAAAAGCAGTGGTAGAAGAAAGCCAAGGATTGCCTTGTTCTGATTGGCCCGTAATGTGAAATCAGGTTTGGTCAAGCTCTGGACATGCTATAAATTTGGGACATTAGTTAGGCCTGGACTTGGAATATTATCAAATGAGTAGTTAAAGTTTGAAAGAGATTTGTGATATTACGTACTAGCTAGATTATAAATTTAGGGTTTTCTTTTTGGACTTGCATATAGTGGAATCGATGTCTTGCTAGGCTTTGTGCTTATCGGAAGGCTTAGCTTAGCTCCTAGGGATTGGTCAAAACCCTTTAATAATGCAGAATACTTGGCAAAAGTGGATTCCATTCATAACGCGCGTGAATGGCAATATAGACTGAGATCCCTTTCTTTGCTTCCTACACCTTTGACCTTTCCTCATAGTCTTCTCTTCCAAAAGGACGCCTACCCCACACCCATAAAATTAAACACCTACTTATAATGGAATAGTACCTTATTTGATTATGAGCAAACTAAGCCCTTGTGTGCCGAAAACGAAAAGGGAGCAAAGTAGGTTCAATTTTGTCATACATCGTTTACGGTCATGCATATGCATACGCATATGATTTTCTTTACTAGTTAATTGGGAGCTAGCAATGATTGTTAAAGACTTATAAATTAGAATTAGGTTGTCACGATCACGAAATGCTATTGGAACATTTTAACTATTTTTCTCATCGACAAATCCTTCATATTACATCAATTTTCAAGAAAATTATACGGTAAATAATAATTCATTTGTAATAACTCACATCAAACTTTAACTCAAATTATTGTTATTGAATTTCACTTAGTAGTAAATAAAAGACAAAGTCACGAGTTTATTCATCTTCTAAATTTATCCAATCCAGAAACCGCATATAGATAATATAATACTGATGAAGAATAATAGCCAGGAAAAAAAAAATGAAAGATAAAGACTAACCCCAAACCCCCATGCACCTGGACAAAGTAATCCCTTAAGATTGACAGTAACTATAAGGACAATGACAAACCCCACATGAAAATTGTAATATGCAAATTAAAAATGGACCCCAACCCACAAAACACAAAGACAATGTCATCATTATCATAAAATAATCGGATTTATCAACCTACTAATCACTTGTTTAATTATGTGAGATTATTATTATTCATGGATGGGTTATTTTAATTAATGATTAGTGGAGATTGAAGAACTAAAGAGTGCGAAAGGGGACAAACGTGAGGGTTCTTGTTTTGCTCGTGTAAAACGTGGGGGCCCACTACTAGCGTCCAAAACTCTCATGCGTGACGAGCTATGATTGGTGTAGCTGTTTGACAAAACCCGCGAATTGCACATTGGATAGCCAAGCTAGCGGATGCTCCACGAAACCTACGCCTCCTTACCGGATAAGGAATAACAACATCAATTCCACATGAACAGGAATCATATCAACGTCCAACCCTTTATTTTCGCTTTATTTTTCCACATAAATTAAAAAAGAGAGAGAGAGAGAGAATAAAAAGAGATAAAACGCTTTTTTTTTAATATGCTATTCTTAGAAGTTAAAATTTAAATATATAAAATTAGAATTTCAATCTTTTTAAAAGATCTGAACCATTTAATTTTTTCAAATTGCTTCATTTGTTCATTGAGATGTATACTATCATTAATAAACAATTATAATTCATTCTGGTAAAAAAAAAATTCCTCAATATTATCACTCTAACTATATTGGCTAAATTTGTTTGCAAGCTTTTTTTTATACTTGTGGGCCACGCACCATTCTACGTCGAATCATTATATTTGAATTTGTGCTGTAGTTCGAGCAAAATGCCCTTGGTTATATAGCAATTCTCTGTCAAAAATATTATTACTTTCATTTGATTATTTTACGGTATCTTATGTTGAAAAAATTTACTACTTTTTTTTTATCGTAAGAATTAAATTTAAGGACTATACACTAATTTCCCCTTCTCCCATTAAGTCATATACCCAAATGAGAACACAAACTCTACTATTAGAACTACTATCATATTCTTTTACCAAAAAATAAAATAAAATAGTAGTATCGTATTCATACTCCCGACATTCTCTTAGCTTATTATAACTACCATCAAATTTCCATTATTATTGCTTACTTTCAATGTTAATACTGTAATGACCACACCGTTGTAATGATTAATATAATTGTTATGATTATTGCTATCAAGAACCCTTGTTTTCCATATCAAAAAAAGAAAGAAAAAATATGATTGTTGTCATTTGTCAACGTGAATGTGGCTATATTGTCACCCTCATATTACTTTCATTGCTTTGTCCGTCACTATTACTATGATTTCATATTTTTACAAATTATAATATGACAATTATGAAAATGTCACAATATTTTATGAATTTTTTTAAATTNAATTATAATATGACAATTATGAAAATGTCACAATATTTTATGAATTTTTTTGAATTTGGGGAGAGGGGGAGTGGACAAAACGAACTATCCTTGTACTAAAAGAGACTTGAGTCTACTGGGAAATTTTACTCGAGTCTCAATTATGTGGGGATTTCGCTGTACTTGCTGTTTATTATGTTTCCTCCATTCCTTTTTCAGGGGTTGCGGGATCGATGTCGAAGAAGGTCTCTATCAAGTAAAAGGTTCTATTCTATTTTCAGCAAAAAGTTTAAAAAAAAGTTTTATAGAGCCATCATTGGCCATAGAATACTTGTCTTGATAATTTTAGCAATTGCTTTTTATCCATCATTTCTCTCTACTTTTTCTTTCTTTTTAATTGTTTTCTTTTAGTTATGATGTAAACCTTCATGTTATGATATTAAAAAGATAGCGCGCAAGATAATATCAATTACAAAACAGTATACAAAAATTATATGTTTGAATTGATGTTCAATGCCACCTTTAATTAATTTATTTATTTATTTTTAAATNTATTTTTGAATAAAACGACTCCTTTTTTGCCACTAAAAAACCACTCTTCAATAAAAGAAAATGACTTTAAATTTTAAATGAAATATACTCATTAATTAAATATGCTAAAGAAATATCTTATATGGTGAGTGCAGATTGATTTTTGGGGTGCATTTAGTATAAGGTGTAAAAAGGATAATATTTNAATATTTAAGGGACTAATTTTTATTTATTTTTATGTATGTTTGGTTGAACAATAGATAATTTTTTTAAAAAGTAACCATTATCTTTTATATAAATAGGTTAATATTTACATTTTCATTGATTTTTTAAATATTATTTCATTAAATTTAGTTCTCTAATCATACCAAATTCACGTTGACTTTAATTTTTTACGGTATACGGTGAGTCTGGGTTTTGAATTTGATTGACAAACTGAAATTACTAGAAGTTTATAATTATTAGAGGACGGTTGGCAATGGTGGCAATGCACTGGGCTTTGTCTTTTTGGGTGACTTTTCATTTGGATACATACTCGTATATTGGAGAGAGAGGCATGGCAAAAGCAAAACAGCGAAAGAAAAGGTCTAACCAGTGTACAAAAGAATCACGCGTGGCTACAAACAGCGATTGACGCCTTCACAACCGACACTAGACGACCCCCACACACAAGCCCCACGCCTTTACATTTATTTTTTCTCATAAAAAAAGTTGAAATTTCACTTATTTTTTAGGTTTTACAAACATAAATAGAATGATCATTTAAAGGGAAAAAAAAAAAAGTGATCATTTTGCCACGAACCGATTGATTTTTCATTTTAATAGTATGGAAAAATTAATAATTTTTATTTTGAAAAAAAAATAGGTTATAAACCGCTTTTAAAATGTTTGTATTGGTGCCGCAAATATTCATTGTGGAGTTTTCCGTAAAACTGATATTCTTTTTGTTAATTTTTGGACTGCTAGGGGTTACCAAAGAGTAAGATGGAGATGAAATCAACGTCAATTGAAGTGTTGGAAAAGGCAAGAAATGAACCACATACAAGCTTGGAAGGCTAAACACCATATCAGCGGTGGTTGTGTTTCTTTGAATTACGTTGTTTGGTAGGATAAATTATTTGAAAAAGACATACCAAATTCATTGTCAACTTCGTCAATTGTCATTATCCAAACACATAGCTGCTGCGGACTATTAAACAATAATAATACTCGACATTCACTTTAATTTCCTTTTGTCGCTTGAGAATTTTGAAGGATTCTTATTCTATGTCAATGTATAAATAATTCATTTTCTACCAGAAAAAAAATAATCAAATAACGCTATTTTTTATGGTGTCATATTTTAATGAGATACTGTGTCTCATAAAGTGAAGTACTATAAAATAATATATTAAAATTTCTGGCATCGTCATTCATTTGCTCATTTGCTGTTGCTCCTGCGAACGTGTATGACACATTGTGAACCTTACTTATTTGGCTAAAGGATAAACTTAATAATCAATTCCTGAGAAATGAGATTTTTCTTTTTCTGCTTTGAGTCAAATAATTTGAATGCTATATCAAATATAATTGACCATAGCTATTGGATATATTAAGTTAATGAAAATTTCTACTACTTTTCATTCATTTTTAATTGATCTCGAATAATTAACTTATCTTTCATAAATCATATCACTTATTTGTATTCGTATTACATATCACATTCTTAATATGACAACATTAATCATTATTAATTTAAAAATATTTAATTTTATTGTTTATTTTTTAACAATTAAGATTAAATATTTTTATATTAACAATTATTATGCTAACATATTAAAAAGGCATCATATACTTTCTTAGTATATTAGAACCATATATATATATATCTTCATTTTGTTTCTCATTATCATTTGTATAATTTTCTTAAAATTTGGCCTTCTTATTTCCTATCTTCCCAACCAAATAATTCCTAAATTAAAACATAAATCTAGAAATAGATATATATAAAAAGCAGCTCATGACGTTTAAGTACCATTTTTGTTGTACCCTCTGAAAGTACTAAACTACCAATTTCTTTTCGGTATATGCTTATCAGCAGATTTGCGGCTTAATTGTGACACCGTGTCCTTATTTAACCTTGGATGGATGCTAGTACGATTAGTAGTTAACCCCTTAAAAGTCAAAGATTTACGAAAGCCACTATTGACTTCGTTTACTTTAGACCTTTTTCTCCTTAATAAAAAAATCATAATTATAATTTGATGATCTCCATTCACTACATGCACGATTATATTAATAATTTAGTACTAATATATATATATATTTCTTGAGGTTTACAATTAAGTATGTTTGGATGAGAGTAGTATTAAAACCATAAATCTCCTGAAAAAGAAATTAAAATATATCAATAACTAGGCTATTGCCACGATGGCAAGACTTGGGTTCTTTTCTACCTTCTTTCACTTACATCAAGTTTCAATGAATCTCTCTCCAGTCTTCACAATCCTTCCCTCCCCACCACCCAAAAAAAAATAAAAATAGATGATATTGGCTAATGTAATTGACGAAAATAGACGTTTCATCAATATATTGAGTAAAGAATAAATTAAACTTTCTTTAGCAACGATAATGATATATTGATACAAAGTTTGACCATTTATGTTAAAATTTTAGTTGAAACATAAAATTTATAAGATCTAAAAACAATTTTAATATTATTTAATTACAAATTGTTTAATTTGATGGAATTTGAGATTAATTAAATCCACTAAAATTTATAGAACACTGTTAAAATTTTAATGACCTTATAAACTAATTAAAAACCATTTCAAAAGGCGTCAAGTTTTCATTTTGCCTAAGTTCATTTCAAATTATTCTTTGCTCTTTTAATATATACAAACAAATCAAGGAAATATACGATCCTTTTCATTTTTCAAAAATTAATGGTTTGATCCATAAAAAAAGATATAATGATTTGTCCATGTACTTGGCATTTTTTCACGTTTTAATTTGCTTTTATTTACTTTTTCACAATATCACATTTTTGTTGGTATTTTAATTATGTCTTTAAATTCGAACAAAAAATTTATAAATTTTGAAAATAATTTTAATATCAGAATACTAAGTTTAAAGCATTTGTAAGTTATAAAAGGGCTAAATAGAGGGAAAATAAAAAGATATAATAATTTAATATTAAAATTTATTCATAGAAAAAAATTAAAATAATGTAAAATTTAAAATTTTAATTTTATCTACATTTTCTTTCAAATCCATCCAGCAAACATATGATTTATTTATGCTGTAAAGAAAATTCCACCCACCCAAAACTATTATTATTGTTGTTGTTTTTAAGATAATAACAAGCAAATAATATTTTGACAATAGAAAATAATACAGTTTTTGAATAAGACATAGAAGATGGAAGACATGTTTTCTTACACTATCCTCCTGCATTATCTAAATCTTTATTATTAAATTACAGTTGATAACTTTTTATATTATCTAATATCAGAATATACGATAATGTTTGATCATATAAAAAATTTAGATTTAATAAAATTAATTATATCAACACATTAATATGACACTGTAGTATTATAGAGTGTATAAGTAATGTTGTAAAAAAAATTATACGATTTCTCTTATAATTGCTCTGCCATCTGCCTGAAGGTTGCTCTGCTGAGTCTGCTCATCAATGAGCTTCCCAGACAGAGAAATGGAGAGAGATAAACTCACTCCCTAACCTTAATAATCATAATATTTTAAAATCTGGCCAATAGATTTTTTATTTTAAAACCAGAAAAAGAGAAAGGAAGAAAAAGGGGACTGGAAATTAGGTGGGGAACCATAGGGTAATAGGCGGACAATTTGCCGTGAACACCAAACAGTTTTCTCCGAAAGTGGGACCTTGTGGAAATGGACCCCACCAGTACCCGGGGACCACAATCCCTCGCTTCTCTCTCCCACAGTCCACATTGATTGAGCCGGCGGCTGTCAGAGAAGTCAAAATTCTCGGTGGTCCCTACAGTCTCCTTCTCTCCACTTGGACGGACCTGATAAGCTTAACTCAGGCGCGTGCTTCAGGTGGCCCCGTGCTTTGTGGTCCAAGCGACCAGCTTGCGACGCGTGTCTAAAAGTCGTTGTCCCGCGAGTGGCGGAGAGAGGAGCGACGTAACTCATGGTCCCCTCCCTCCCCGTTCTTTCTCTTTACCGACACGTTACAGGCTGTAACCGGTCAACCGAAGCACAGCCTACAGGACCAATCCGAATCGTTTTGGTGAAATAAAACTTTTGAAAAGGGCTCTCGTGAGCGAGCGATCAGATCAGAGATGCTTGGATTATATATATCTCGTTGCGTTGTGTTTGCCGAATGCTGATGGCTTCTTAAAACGGGTAAATTTGGGACCGCAATATGTAAGTGACGTGGAGTGTAAGCTCCAAGAGTCTAGGGATACTTACAACGACCAGTATAAGTAGCCTTTCTTGGTACACAAAAATCATTACTTTTTGGTGATACAAGGACCTCTGGGACTTGTGTTCCTTTCTTGTTGGTTACTAGGTATTACTTTGTACTGTTAGAATCAAAAGGAAGCGGGGAAATAATTTCTTCAAGTCAAGTTTCAAGACATGTATGAATTTTATTGTATTTTTTTTTTTTAAGGTGATTGTTATGTTACATTAGTAATTATTAAGGGAGTAAGAGTATTCTATCATCAAGTAATTTTTTAATATTGTTGTAAAAAATTTTAAAAATTGAATCACTTAACATGTGTCAAAATATACCGTTTCTTATAAAATTATAATCGACACAATATAAAAAATATATATTAATATTTGCAAAGATAACAAAATCACTAAATAGATCCTATGAAACATACCAAATTGGGGAGAATAGCGCTACTCCTCTAAAATGGGAGAGATAATTTAGTGTTTACTCTTCTTTTATCCTCCCAAGTCTCTTTTGAATGATAACTTAAATTAAGAAGGATGTTTATGGAATTATGGTTATTATTTTTTATTCTATATATTATTATAGAGAGAAGGATACTTAAAAGAAAAAAATGCATAATAGTAATCAAGCAACAAATTAGATATAAAAGTATGGAAATGTGGTTTTTATAAAAAAAAATTAATTGATTTTTTGTCACTAAATAAATATAGCTAATTTTTTTAATTGGGAATATAAAAATTTGAACCTAAAACCTCAATTTTTTTTTAAAAAAAATAAATTAATTATACTGCATATGTTGGACCAGTTATGTATAATAAACTTATTTTAAAACGTGTGTATAACTCTATCGATTATTTGTCCTCTTAAATTAATTAAACACTATTTTTACCTTTGACTATAAATACTTGAGAGACTTATTAATTGATGATTTGCAGTGTACTCCAACACTCAAATATATATTTTTTTACAGCCAACACTTAAAAATTTAAGTTCAATTAAAATTAAAAATATTATTATTCTAAGTTAACTTTTTAAATCCTTTTTTTTAATATTTTTTTCGTATTACTCTATTCACATATTTTAAAGAAAATTAGCTATGTTGACATAGACAAGTGATTTATTTGTTGAGAGCTTAACACACCAATTTGTATTTTTCAGATAATCATACCTAAATTTCCCGTGTAAGCAGAGCTGCAGAGGTAACACTCCCAACTTTTGGGAGTTAGCTTAGCCTTTACCTAGCCATGGCCAAAGTTTCTCACTAGGCATTTGTATTTGTGTATAGGTCGTCAGTATAGCGTTAGGAAAACTCACAGCTTATACTACCGCAACCAAAACACAGCCCACATACAGTACATTATACATGTACGTATGCGTGGTGTGATTGAAAACCCTCAATCCCCACGCGCTTCAATTTCCGACCGAACTCAAGTATAATAAATTGCAAAGTCATAGGGAAGAAAAAAATAAAAACCCAGACGTTGCCAGGTGAACAATTCTTTCCCGTTCGATCAGATTGATAACGTGGCTTTAATCAACGAACCGCACTCGTCCACAAAAAATAATCTAAACATTTTATTTCATTAACTTTTTTCTTTTTCTTTTCCTTTTTATTATTTTATTATATTGCCCTATTAGAATCAGCAAAACAAAAGTAAACATCTTATCAGAGATTATGGGACATTAATTTACGATATCTTAATGTGTATGATGATTATAGGGCAAAGGTTACATTGCATCGAGTTGTGTTCTTCCGAAACATACCACGTAATCAGACAAAAGTAAATAAATTAATTAAAGCAAGAAGATTGATCAAGATACCACTGGATACACAATATTTTATTAACTCTAACCATTCAATTAATCTCTGGTTATTCATACACCTCAATTGCATCAAGGGGTTCGAAAACTCCGCAAATTTTATTGCATTATTTTCTTTTTTTCTAGCTTCATATACAGCCACGTTCTGTAGAATTTTCTTTTTGATAAAATTAGAATAGTCATTACTATTTAGTATTGAACTATTATGAGAAGAAATAAAAAGGCACCGTATCAAAAAAAAAAAAAAATACATTAATGCTAAAAGATTCTCTTGTGTAGAATGAATAGAGTGGATGTATGCTCTGTGTTTTGTTTTGCTTTTGAAGTGGGGATGCTTTTGTGTTGCAGTTGAAGTTTGTATGATCCTTGTAATCTGGTTGTGAATTTTATTTAATTTTTCCCCATATTTACTCAACTATTCCAATTAAAAAATAAAACTGAAATAAATAATAGAGACATCATATTATTCAATAATATCATTTCAAATATGATTAGTAAAATAGAGAAACACAAATGGCCATTAATTTATGTTCAATTGAATAGTGAGAAAATTCACCTAACTAATGGCTAATAATAATGGCATACATTTTTTAAGTAAAAATATATATATATAGTACATGATAAAATTATATCTACAANTAAAATTGTATCTACAATAAGGAGGTTGCTATACTATTTTATCTTAATGGGTGGGGTAAAAAGGAATTAACATTTTATTGAGAGTTTGGAGTACAATAAACTTTTAATTTGTGTACTATCATGAATATTTCAAAAAATTAAGTCACCAAATATGTGTCAAAATAATTAGTTTATTATAAAATACATAAACGAAACAATACAATAAATATAACAAAAAAAAAAGATAATATTTTGTTTTAATCCTGTTAAATTTAAATTTAGTTAACAATTTGAGAATGTGATTCATGCTGAATGACTTAATTTTTTAAAATTTTTGTGATAATACTAAAATTAAAAATGAGTTATGCTTCAAATTCTTAATATATATTTTTTTTGTTTTTATCCCACCATATAAATGAGGTAGATAAAGTCCATCATATAATAACTATCAAAAGAATATAAGTTTAAAAACTAGGATATATNTTTTTATCCCACCATATAAATGAGGTAGATAAAGTCCATCATATAATAACTATCAAAAGAATATAAGTTTAAAAACTAGGATATATGCTATAAAAGTATATGCCATATTTTCAAACCAAAACCAAAAGAAACTCTATAATAACCAAATTATGATTATCACCTTAAAAATAATCCATATAGGGGAAGGAGGGAAAATTAAAAAAAAAAAAAAATCAGGTAAAAATGGAAGGAAAAAATAAATTGCACTAGGCCGTTTCCAAAAAGCAGTATTCCGACCCGAATTCACCAATTATCTGAAAACCAGTGTCAGAAAACCGCCTCATCTGTTTTGTGTCTCTCCAGTCTCCTTTCTAACCATTATCCCCACCTAATATACGTTTATAGTAACTCACAACAGCCAGCCCCTTCTCTTTCCCCCCCCCCCACACACACACACACTCTCTCTCTCTCTCTACATTTCATTTCCATTCGCTTGCTTAGCTCCTTCTTTCTCTAAAAATACACGCCATATATCTTCTCATTTCATACACATCCTTCAACTGCTACACCAAACACACATACTCTCTCTTCTCTTTTTCTCTCTTTTGTTTTTCCATAGTTGGCCATGAACTCATAGCAATAGCGAACACCAATTTTTTTAATTATTGTGGCTTTCTTACTGAGTCTGTTATATGGCTTACCACAACCATCACCTCTCTCAGGACCTTCCACTCCACCATTTCACAGACCACCAACAACAACAGCAGCAGCAGAACCAGCCTCTAACTGACAGCACCTTGCGTACCATATTGCCGGACCACCTACACTCATCTCCGGACCCATCCTCCAAACCCGGGTCCGATCCCCACCACCACCACCCACTCCAAACCGCACCAAATTGGCTCAACAACGCCCTTCTTCGCACCCAGTACAGCGATACCACTAATACTAATAACAATAATACCAACGCTGCCAACAATAACAACGGCACCAATTTCCTCAACCTCCACACTGCCGCCTCTGACTCCACCGGAGCTGCTGCTTCCCAATCCTCCAGCCAATGGCTGTCACGCCCGATCCTCCACCGCAACCACAGTGACGTCATCGACGACGTCGCCGGGGAGTCCATCATCGCCGGCGCCACCCTGTCTCATGAATCCGCCGATTTGAAGACCACAAGCGACAATCTTAATAACAAGAGCGAGGCGGTGGTGGTCGACAGCGGCGACGGCTTGGTGAACTGGCAGAATGCTAGGTACAAGGCGGAGATTCTAGCTCACCCGCTGTACGACCAGCTGCTGTCGGCCCACGTGGCGTGCTTGCGGATCGCCACGCCGGTTGACCAGTTGCCCAGAATTGACGCTCAGCTCGCGCAGTCCCAGAATGTGGTCGCCAAGTACTCGGCCTTGGGACATGGTGCTCAGAGCATGGTTGGGGACGAGAAGGAACTCGATCAGTTTATGGTATCTTCTAAATTTTCTTTGGCATTTGTTTGAATTTCTCATAATTGCTTGAAATTTTTTGTTTCTTTTAGATGATTGCTAACAGAAGATCGATAAATAGAGAAATGACGGAATGGAGGTATCGGATAATTTCGATTTTCCATTTTTTGGGGATGGGGTGTGAAACAGGGCTCCTTTTACTGAGAATGCTAACATGTCAAATTAAGTAAAAATCTGATTGTGAATAAATTGGAGAGGTGAAAAGGTGATGCCAACGAAAAGCAAACAATTGGTGTTTGACTTATACAGATGTTTTTTGAGTTCCACTCAAACTGAATTAGACATTTGAATCGCTCCCTTAGAATAATTTTTTTGAGTCATAATTCATTCGGGCATAGATTCTTTCTAAGTTTAGTTCCTTTATTCATTTTTCTGTCATGGCCCTTCATCTTGCAAGCTTCAGTCCAGAAATCCAAGAGACTGGAATAAAATTAAACTTATTTTCTGTAATATTCGTGGGATTTGTCTTGCAACCTATTTTGGGTCACCATATCTAATGTATGCTTATATCTTTAATTATATTTCAAATTTCTGCTTTCTATTAATTTATCGCGTGTTACTCCAGATATGATGGATTAAGCTATTTAACAATAGAAAACTTTGTCTCCTATAATAAAGTTACAATTTTGATGATTTCCTCCTTCATATTGCAGTCTCACTATGTTTTGTTGCTCTGTTCCTTTAAAGAACAACTGCAGCAACATGTCCGGGTCCACGCAATGGAAGCAGTAATGGCTTGTTGGGAAATAGAGCAATCCTTGCAAAGTCTAACAGGTGCAAAAATTGTCTATATTTAGTGTTTGTTCCTTCCTAGAAATAATGAATTTAACCAGGACATTGTATGCTGATGCTAGGATAAAAAAAAACCCCTTCCAAGGTTTTTTTCCAATCAGCTTGTCGGCTGTTGTTTGTTACCTCTATTATGTTGCTGTTGGCAATTGGTATGGCACTGATATATGATTAGAATATCTTTTGCAACATTACTTCATGCGCTGCATAGTTCGTGTAATCAAGGAACCAGCATGTAATTTATCATGTAATTTCACCCCCTTAAGTAAATAATGAGCAATTCCCAGACAAATCAGTGGTCAGATAACTGTAAGATTGTTTGATTGGAATGAAAAAGGTGATCCTTGATGCTGTATGTTTATGGTTCATTATAGCCTATGAGAATGGAACAGAGGATTTGTTGCTGTCAAATGATTCAAATTAGAGTACTAGATGAAATAAAAATCAGGCAATATTGCAATTCTCCGGCAAGTGACGTAAGATAGTCAAATAATGACTCAAATCCTATATAGTTATAAGCTAATGAAGTATAGTTGCCTGTGTGATAGAATGATGGTAATTTTCTGTGTTCTTAAAAAGAAAGGTCAAATGAACAAATAGTGAATTGATTTTAGCATGGACTCACAGCAAAGCTCTCTTTCAAATTAAGGAGTACTAACGCTATAATTGTTCCCACATTGTGTGCATGAACAGGGGTTTCACCTGGTGAAGGTACAGGAGCAACAATGTCGGATGACGAGGAGGAGCAAGTAGATAGTGATGCTAATCTATTTGATGGTAGTTTGGATGGTCCAGACAGTATGGGATTTGGCCCTCTGATTCCAACAGAGACTGAGAGGTCCCTCATGGAGCGTGTAAGGCAGGAATTAAAGCATGAACTGAAACAGGTAAATAGTTGAAATATTATTGATGCCTTATTTTCTATCCCTTTTCTTGCCATGTGGCTGACCTGTGCATCCTTTTATGCAGGGTTATAAAGAGAAAATTGTGGACATAAGAGAAGAAATTTTGCGCAAGAGACGAGCAGGGAAACTTCCTGGTGACACCACATCTGTCCTTAAAGCTTGGTGGCAATCACATTCCAAGTGGCCTTACCCGACAGTAAGTTTAAGTTAATTTAACATATATTTCCATGCTAAATTTTTCAGAGGGGCTTGGCTTCTAGATGAAATTATGATGTCCGTGCTCATTTTTAAGGAAGTCTTATTTCTTTATAGAACAAATTTATTGAATAACCTATTACCTTGTCCACATCTGTCCTCGATTGTAAAGAACAAAACAAGGATTTTAGCATTTGTCCAAGATTACGCTTGTGCCCTTAGTTCACTTGTCAGCACCACGGACTCTGAATTGAAGCTTATAATCTTGACTTTTCAGGAGGAAGATAAGGCAAGGCTGGTACAGGAAACTGGTTTGCACTTAAAGCAGATTAATAACTGGTTCATCAATCAGAGGAAGAGGAACTGGCACAGCAATCCTTCAACTTCTACTGTCTTGAAAAGCAAACGCAAAAGGTAGTCCTCTTATAAGAAGTGCTTTTATTAATTTAAATTTTCATCAGTTCTGCACCAACCTTGATTTGTAAAGAAGTAATGCAGGTGATGGCAGTGCTGATCGTTACATGTAAATGGCGGAAGAGTCTTGAAACCAATTCCATCTTTCTCTCTACGGTGCATGAGAAAGAAGCACATTTTGCTTATGTTGAAAGGAACATGGCTAATTACACAGATGAAAGAGAAGAGATAATGTTAAGGAGCCAAGGCGTGCAGACGGTTTAGTAGCTGTCATGCAACATATTTTAGGAAGTTCAGTTAGGTATTATATAGCGAAATCAATTTGGGTAACTGCGAGGGCTTATAATTTTTGTTCACATATTAATGCTTGTGAAATATAGTAATAGACCTATTAGTGAAGGGTTGTGGGTGTACACTAATAATCTGTGCATTTTTCCTTACAGTCATACTAATTCTTTTTCCTTGTTAATTAGTATTTGCCGTATAGAGGTGAATTTGTAGTAAAGATGGTATATACGTTTTTACTGTTTGTTTTTTGATGGCCTGTTGCTTCTTCAGTCTTCAAGTAACTGTAATCTCTTAAACAGTGTTGGTAAATATCTTTCAATTGTCAGCAATTACAGGATAGGTAGGGTAGAAATTTTGGGTGGGGCAGTAAAACAAATGGAAACTAATGTAGTATTTTTTATCGTACCGGAATCAATGGTAGCATCATTATGGAATGTTAAATGATATTATTTTAATTACCATATCTCTCATTACATATTTTTTGAAAAGCTATCATTACATTTTATCATTACTGATTTAGGCTATAAATATAAAATTACACTTAAAGTATGTAAAATATTGACATTGAAATAAGTAATATAGTATGTAATTCCACACCTTGGCCTCAATATCATATATCTCTCATAAAAATTGCTCTATGCTTCAAACATTTCTTTTAAATGTTGGTGTTTAAATAAGTAATATATGCCATTTGGGCCC
The DNA here is from genome assembly GCA_003255065.1 of Cercis canadensis. Lineage (NCBI taxonomy): Eukaryota > Viridiplantae > Streptophyta > Magnoliopsida > Fabales > Fabaceae > Cercis > Cercis canadensis. Next base: position 337,950 of record QAOA01007503.1, on the reverse strand, counting down.
AGTCTACTCTAATCAAGAGATCAAATTCTCTCAGAATTATTTCTGAGTACTACACACTTTTTTTTTTTTTTTACCTGAAATAATAAATAAGTAATATAGAATGCAATTCCAAACCCTCACCCTAATACTCAACTCTCTCAAAAATTATAATATGCTTTGAAAAAAAAAACGGTATACAAACAAAATATTTTTCAAATTCATGTAAATTTTAAAAATACTCTATCCAAAAACAATCTTATTCTTTTTCTTTCTTATCAATGGAGGTGTAATTATAACTTGTATTCAATTAAACCTACCAGTCTGATGATATTTTAACGAGGTGCCTTCGGATGATAAAATCGAAAATATTTGTATTATCGAGATAATAATGCCTCACATTTGATTTTGATTTAATTAAATTATCCACAAAATAAAATGGAATCCCTAGAATATATAGGAATAACAAAACTGGGCAATTTGACCAAAATAATACATGTGGACAAAGTATTTACCCATNGAGCTGATAAACCGTGATTACTTAAACTCGAAAATTATTAAAAAATTCAAAACTGCCCCTTTGAGGTAAATACTTTCAAATGTGCACTATATGGGTAAATACTTTATCCACATGTATTATTTTGGTCAAATTGCCAACAAAACTGATTAGTGTCGGAAGAGGATTTTCGGGAGATCTTAATAAGATAGAGGTATGTTAGTATTTAATTATAATTAAGTTGGAATCTAATTTAAGATTACACCATATAATTTAATATCATCCAACTCCAATAAATCTTTAAAATTTGAGAATATGGTCTAATTCAAAAGTTTAAGATATAAGATTGCGTGAAATATAAGATTACTCTCTATTGTAATATCAAACAAATATATATATATATATATATATAACTCAATTCAAAATTACAATGAAATCAAGACTACATAATAATGAAAAATTGCACTATACAAATGCCTCTTATGGAATTCCCAAGAGAGTAACTAGTTATTGGATGTTTCCATGGGAGATTCTTAGAAAATTAATTTAAGTAGTTTTCCGAAGATTTTATAGATCAGTAATAGATGGTTGGTATAATTCTGCCTACGTCGTACTAATAATAATAAATTTATGTATTTTACAAATATATTATTTTTTTATATGATTTCCAAATATATTATTGATCAATAGTAGATGGTTAGCATATAATTCTACCAACGTAGTACTAATAACAATACCAATGTGGTAATCAACAACGGCAATATAGTAATGGTAGTCAAATTTGAGATGATAGTGCAGGTAAATATGAATTTGACAATATTTCTTTATACGATTAGGAAAATAGCTGTGACTCGAATAGTAAGTTTAATGGGAAAAAATCTTCTGAAAACGTAAGGTGTTTGTATCATATTGGAAATATTAGAAGCCATGGTAGGTGAAAATTGAATGGACTTCAATCTTGGCCTGATTTCTCTATATAGTCCATACCTATGCATGTATGTCTGCTTAAATTAAAGTCTTATATTTACTATAAATCATATTGCAGCGTTATAACTAAGGTTAACCCAGAAAATTCACATTGTGTGAGAATAAAGATATGTCGCTAATATGTGATCGCGGTAATACTCTCTAGGAACTCATATATATTTATATTTATCATATAAGCCATGGTTAACAAAATTGAAGACATATAAAAATAATTCTGTATAAGATCATATCATTAAAAAAAAAAAAAAGGATTCTATATGTGAACTGGTTAATTTAGCCTCAAAGAAAAGAAAGAAAAGTACTAGCAGGAAGAATTAATATCTATTCACATCCAGAACCTGTGGAAGTTCACTATCTTGGTAAAGGATCTACAAACCGAGCCGAGTACACAACATAAAAAGCGTTGTCAGTTTCCTTGCATATCCCATCATCAAAGTTAAGCGCATAACTCTTTGGGTCGTACTGGAATTGCGTTCTCCCTTTTTTCTTGGTTGCGTCGCATATAGTCAACCTCAACCTGCGTATAAAGTTCTTCAACTTTGGCCGTCCCAACACCTTCATCCTCTCGTTCAAGTTGTGAGCTTTCAGCAAAGACGGTGCCCGAAAACGCCCACTACTACTTGTTCTCCTAATTCGTGATCTTGCTGATACAGCACGTATCGATGTGATCGTCTCCACTGAGAGTACAGTCCCCGAAAACACCCGCACGAAGCACTTGTTGCCGTGTACTCGTAATCGTAACCTTTTATATAACCAAGCTGTGAGATTTCAGCAATGGCGGTGCTTGTGCTTGCCGCCTCCGTTAAGATTATTATTAGCACCAGAGAAGGAGGGTGATATTTATATAAGCTATATATGCACTATATATACAGAGGGACTCCAAATCCGATTCCGAGCTGAACTCTTATTCACTTGCATATATATACATATACGTGTCCTCCGTGAATTCGTAATCGGGACTATTTCTACCCAAGAATCTCTCATGGATCGTGTTATCGGGAACTATAGGAGCAATGCTTTTCCGCCACGTGGTAATGAAGAATTTAGGAAGGCAGTCTTTAGTCCGATGTCGAGTTTTTATTGGACTGTTCTTTGCTTGTTGTGACGCCGTGGTGAACATGTGTGTCAGTTATTTGTAAGTGTAAGGTTGTCTCTAGCATGTTAGGAACCTGAAGATTGCGTTTGCCGGCCAGGCCTACCACAGATTTTAGAAGCTGGGGCTTATGTGGCGTCCATTAATCAACAGTTATGGGCCAAACATATCCTTTGTGCTTAGCTAGTATTCTATTTTTTTTCCCCCCGGGGTGGGTGGGTAAGTCACAAAAAATATTTTTAACAATCAAAATCGTGAGAGAAAAATCACAAATTATTTCAACAGTTATATGTACACCTTCACCCCACAAAGCCTCAATCCTAAACACTAAAACATTAAAACCCTAAACAATAAAATACTAAAGTCTAAAAGTCAAAACCCTAAACATTATACGAAGAGAGTTCTTTGCATGTTTTTTTATTTTAGGGAATATTCTGCATATGGACCAAAATTATAGAGAGTTTTATACAATTTATCTTTAAAATTATAAAAATAAATTTAAAGTATGCATTTTATTTTTTACATCGTATATTTTCTCCATAGTTTTTCTTTGACAATCTAATAAATATGAAGATGCATATTGAAATAAAATTTTATACTTTTTGTCATATTTATTTCATATACAATTAACTTTTTTCCATTTCTTTTGTCAGATATATGTCTTCATAGTCCATCATAAGTCATTAATTTGAAAAAAAATCAATTTTTAATAATTTAAATAAATGTTCAAAATGCATTGTCATAAATACCACCCTCATTAAAGAAATAATAAGTCATTGTCTGTCTTAGCAAGATTACTTCAATAGGGGGACAAGATGAGATTTTATGGCTTGCATTTATTTTGGGCAATGATTGCAAGTTAAGATTCTAAGCATAATGAGCTCGTATTTGGGGACTTGGGGTCGAGGTTCATCATAAATCATCATAAAATGGAAACAATAACCGAGATTTTTATATATATATATATATATATATATATATAATTTTTCCATATCACACATTCAAAATAAGCAATGTAATTTAGCCAAGAAGTATTGTAAACACTTTAATAGGAATTAAAAGTGATTTTTGAATAAAACAAAATAATAAGAATTTATTATTTATCTAATAGTATTTATAATCTCACATCATCTTTAGTTAGGAGTTTTGACAACTTAGCAACATATAATTTTTCATTCAAAAATTTCAGTTTTTTGGTTTAGTTTTCTTTCGTAGTGAAGACAGAGAGTTGTGCCAGCTGCCAATGGCAACCATGGAGAAGTTGAGAGGCATATGAACTGCCTTCCCTTGGTCGTTTGGAAGGTGTTGACTGAATGACTAGTTGGGTGAAAAAAGACAAAGACAATACCGGGCCCTTACATTTTCCCGTTGTTGTTGTTTTTCTTCTTCTTCTTCTTCAGTGATGGGTGTGTGTGTGTTCAGTGTCCGTGTAAGCCCATCCATGAAGATGAAAGAATTGAAAACAGCGGAATAGTGGGCCCAGTCCATAATGACCTTAACCTCCAGTTTATCCCTGTGAGGATTCCTTGGGTTCCCGTGTTCGAGCCTAGAATGTAGGTTTCATAGGTTTCAAAATTTACAAGGTTTCCAAACATATATAAGCTTATGTCCAGAATTAACAAAGCTCTTATCCAATTTCCCATGATCACTTCCTAAAAAGGCAAAACAAGATACGAGAGTAGAGGATTTCTGATGCTTGCTGGTAGCAAAAGACACATGTTTAAAAAAGAAAAAGAATTATGGGCCAATATTCTTCAAGTCTAATACAATTAATTCAAATTAAAATGACTCATAACATCTGTTAAGCTCTGAAAATCTAAGACAGGTAGGCAGAAAGAATAAGAAAATCATTGGTATCTAGCAGTACCCCCGTTTTGGGATAAAGAGTCTTGGGATTGAATTGAAACCCCTTAGATCAGAGCCAAATGGCAAGCAGATTGTAAACCGAGCTCGTAAGATATTTGACATTGTGGTTGCAAAAGCTGGAATAACTTTTCTCCATACATTCAGAAAAAGATAATTGGGAGAAAGAGGAGGAGGAGAGATCACAGAAGGGACGTTTAAATTTATAAAGCCATTGTTCAATCCTTATTTTAGCTATAGGCAACAATGGGAACTCTGACGGGTGGGTCCTCTGTATAGTTGACGGAGGATGGGGACGGAGAGAGACGCGAAGGCGAGGCCGGCAACCTGGAAGCAAAATCTCTGAAGGGGAATTCCTCATCATCTGTGCGGGTATCGTCCTCGAAATTGAGAGCGTAACTAGATGGGTCATAGCTGAAGTCAGCCGATTGGGATTGGCGATGCTTGCGGCCCATCCTGGACCTGAGGCCACGGCTTCTACCTCGGTTCGATTCGGGGGATTCTTGGCCCGATTTCTTGTGCCAAATGGATGGTGTCCTGGGTGTTCTGGGTGTCTTGGTTGGCGCTGGCTGTAGCTTATCGTAGTAATATTCCCCGTTCTCTAATGGCTCATGATGAGCGTGGATGGTGCCAGAGAAACAACAAATTGATGATTTCAACTTGTGCCTAAGAGACGATTGTTTCTGGTAATGGTACTCGTTATACATTATTGAGCTCCCTCTTCAGAAATTGGAACTGAACCAGAAGCAACGAACTGCTTCTTTTTCTCTCTCCTCTTGTGTTTTGGATGGATAGAAGGAAGGAGAAGTGGTGGGTGACGGAGTTTTGGGGAATGGGGGAGTAGGGGTGGGGCCAAAGGCGAAGATGGAAGATGTTATGAAGGAGAAAAGAGACGAGGATGGGGGGGGCTCAGAATGAGAATGGTGGTGGCCATGTAAGGCAAGTGGGATAGCTGAGGTTAGCTGGGAAAGCCCGAACAATCCGTTGGATGTGCGTCCTACCGCCTTTTGTGTTAAAACCATGTCTCAGCTTTAGGTATTTTAAAGCATCTCAGTAAGTGGCGCTTTTATTTTTTTGCCTTTTTCTTTTTGCTGGATTAGATTTTTTGGTTTTGCTTATATGTGGTGCTGCCAATTACACCATCAAATCTTCGCTGTAAAATGTAAACAAATAGTGGTTTCTAACTGGGTAATAAAAACTCGGATAATTGATTAAATAAATGTTATTTTATACACTATTTACATAAATATAGTTGTTTTGAAACTGTTTGTGTAAATGGAGTTATTTTGATGAAAATATAATTTTTAAAAAGATAAAATTGGTCTCCTTGTTTGACAAATAAAGTGACCCTTAAGATCCTACTGTTTGACAAATAATAGGACCGAAAAAGAAAAAAAGAGAGATAGAAATTTTTTTGTCCCTCTGTTTGTTATAGCACCATTTTTTTTTTGTGAAATAATTTTAATCAAAATAATTTTATTTGCATAAATAATTTTAAAACAATTTCATTTGCATAAATAATTTATAAAACAGTATTTGTTGGTCAATTAACCTAGAAACTCTTAATTACAATTTAATTTTGATCACTGATAAATGGTGGTGGTATCTAATTATGTATAAAAAATTATTAAAATAATAATGTGACAACATGTTATTAAGTGTTAATATCAATTTAAATTTTTATAACTATATTGGTGAATTTGGTGTATTATGCACCGACGGTTCAATTAAGTCATTATCGAATCAAGATGATAAGTAGGGGGCAGGGGAGTCCGTTGTGATTTTTGAAGATAGAAGTTGTTCATTAACTCATTATCTATGCACGTATGCACGTTTTCGAAGAGTTCTCTACGGGAAACTTTATTCATCTAGAGTTTATTAAACAAAGCCTTAATTAGTAAGAACTTCATCATTTTTAGTTGATTGACTTTCACTAGTAGTTAGACAATATCTCAGTGTTTTTGGAGTCATATTTATTGAGAGAAATTTATTAATTATTATTTCAGTCTTAAATATAAATTAGTCTCATATTTAAAAAGTGTAAAAATACCCTGAATATAAATAAAAAAAAAGACAACATCTCATGACTAGTCATTGTTTTTTGGAATTTAACTTGAATGCTATACATGTTTTCATACTTCTGTTTTATCATAATATTGATATTGTACATCTTGAATTTTTTTGTTTTTAAATCATCTACCTATAATTCTTTTTCATTTATATAACTTAATAATAATTGTCTCTTTTTAGCATCTTTACTAGCAATTTACATTATTTATTTGGGGGTAATTACAACAGATACAATTTACATTAACTTATAAGTCTCATTGTGTCATAATGCTTGTAATACAAGTCCATAGACCCAGTACACACAAGAACATTAAATAATGCCAGGAAACGACGACGTTTTAGATTTAATTTCTAGATGACATGGCATATTATCACTTATCACTTATGTTGAAGAGACGACGACGTTTGAGAATTCTAAAATGCTAACTTGGCGGTTGAACTCCCACCTATTTCTTGTACACGCCGAGTGTTCTGTTCATTGTTCACGGAATAGGATTTTCGAGAAGCTCTGATACTGATAGCGAGGAGATAGCTCTGCGAAGTCTCCGATATTCTCCAGTCTCAACCGCCTTCGAACGCCACAGTTAAAGCTTCAATGGTGAACAATCTTCTTCTCTCCCTATCTCCAATTTTATATCTTCTATTTATTTCTGTAATCTGCTTTCTTCATGCAGGGAACCCAGCAAGAACAGAGTTCAAGTCTTGAAGACTGCTTGAAGCTCCTCAAGGGAGAGCGAGACGAACAGCGTTTAGCTGGACTTCTTCTAGTCACCAAGTTCTGCAAAGGCGATGATTACTCGTCACTACGTAGGGTTTACGACACCGTTGGACCTTGCTTTCTCGATCGACTGCTTAGGACTGGTACCTCTTCCTCCTTGAACTCGTGCTTGATTATCCAGAGAACATCTCTTCCCGAATTATTCCAAAATTTCTTTCCTCAATGAATTTCAGTTCTCCTATTTAATATTTTTTCCCTAACATGAAATAGGTATGGGAAGAGGAACTATTAGTAGTGGCGGGGACAATAATCGTGATGCATATTTGCAGCTATCAGTTACAGTTCTTGCTGCATTTTGTCGTGTTCCAGAGATCGCTTCCTTGGAAGACATGATTGTGAAGATCCCACTCATATTAGAAATAATGTCCACGGGGTAAGTTTTTCATTCTTAGTTCTTTCATATTATTTTGACGCTTTTCTTTTAAAGATATCTGCTAGTTATCAAATAAATTTACAGTACTCATAAGGTTGAATGTATGATATAAATAATAGTGGCGTGTGTAATTTGTTTGTTTTTTCTCATTTAGAAATTGGTATCCAATTTGTTTTTCTGACTCCAGATAATCCGTGCTTGTTAGATTAGCTTTGAGTACCCATGTATTGGATTAAGGAATGCATTTTTGTTAAACTTAAATGAACAGTCCAACAAAGTGTATACATTCTTGTAATGAAGAAATAGTTTAATAGAGTAAGCACGTTGGAAATGGGGGTAGAGTTGTGAGGTTTATAACACAGTAGTTGTACTTGTAGATTCTCCCCCCTCCTCTCTTTAAACTCTGAATATAGATGTTGGGTTCCTGGATCCAATAATCACTGCAATAACTTGCTTTTCAGAAACTAAAGGAACTTATTCACTTGATTCTTGTGAATTTTTTTTTTTTTTTTGCGTGGGGGGAGGGGTGTATTTTTAGAGGACAAATGAATAAAAAGGAAAAGGTCATATTACTTTTCATTCCAAAACTAATCTTTAGTCTCTAGCTATATATTTTCGTTTTTCTTTAAGTTGACTTAGATTCTGGTCTTTCTTATGTTGTAACCAGGGTATATTGCTAGACTTTGCATTTGTTGGACCAGTTTAGAATGATGGGATGAATTACTTGTTTATTGTGAAAATAACCTTGTTTCACCGAGTCTTTTCATTTTTTTTTTATCAAGAGGTGTTACATCAAAAAATAATGAGAATAGAGTAACTTTTCATTTATTAGTTATGTGCTCTTTCTTAGCTTAGTGATATGTCTCACGTGAAGACCCAACAGCTCTCACCTTACACTGTAATTTAAACTTTAGCCCTATATTCCAGTCTTTACTTTCACTTTGTTGTGAGGAAGCTATTTTGATTTGTGATATTAAATGTCTGATTTAGATCAGGCCTATCTGTTCTTGAAGAGTGCTATGAGTTTTTATACTTGGTATCGACAGCATCCGAAAGTGGAATTTTGAAATTTTATGGATCGGGAGGCATCAAAATACTGGCTTCTCAAATATCTTCTGTACAAGATGGTAAATCTTTCTAATTGTCTGCTGCATGGCATGCTTGCTTCATAATGCACAAAAGAGACATAACAAAACTAATGTTTAGTGAATCTGGATTACTTCTATATCATTCATTAAGTTTAGTACTTCCATTTTTTTTAGTGGCTATCCTCCTGTAGCATACACACCTAGAAACATCAGATTTTAAGAATTTTGTTCATACATTTTTGTCTGAATTTTACTTTAGATCTTAGAAGAGTCAAACATTGTGCAGGTTCTCATATTATGGAGATCTCAATGAAACTTATGCAATTGATTCTGGGTAGGATGTCTTTGGACATTATTAACAATGGTTTTTTACCTGAGCTCTCAGTTATTGTGAGTATCATTTTAAATATTTGTTTATTTTAGTGTTAATTTATTGTGCTGGATGATAAATAAACTTAAATTATCTGTCTTACTCTTACTCTTAAATTGTGGTAAAACAATATTTTTGACATGTCTCTATACAGGTGTCAGCAATAGCAAGGCAGTTTGCGGTCTTGCACAATTCCTTGAAATTTGAAGCTCTCCACCTGCTTAGTACCATTCTTTCTTCAAAAGACTCAGTAAGTAACCTTGTCTTATTCTGTTTGTTTCAGATATAATTGCTGTGCTGTAATAATAATTTTATATTATTTTTGTTTGATCAAGAAAAGTTCTTTAAAATCAACTAAGCCACTAAACTCGGAATATTTTGGGTTGATGTCTGCAAGCTTATATTTACCCAGTTGCTGTTGTGATATGAAATTAGAATAATTGATGTCCTGCCTATTTGAGCCATCTCTTTTGCAGTAGAGGTTAAGGACATGTGGTTGTTAATATATTATGCATCAATCGTAGAAATACTTCATATCAATGGTTCCTATTCTATTTGATGGTTCATATTCCCTTTGAGATCGACATTTTTGTACTGCAGCCTGGAAAACACATTAGGTTACATCTATTGATTTGTTTGGGTTCTCTTATGACCTTAATAGGTTTAATGTTTTGACTTTTGAACCTTTGTTATTTCTACTTTTGTGTTAGATGCAATTATGCACGTGATTTGTTTACCTCAGGATTAACTACAACTTATTGGCATTTTCAGGCACCACTTATAAATGCCCTGCATTTACTTCCTAATGATAGTTGGTCACATAACATGCGCATTGGTATTGTGGCCATTTTGCAGAATCGTGTTGGTAAGCTGAGTAACTTTCCTTAATATTATGTACCATTCTATTTTACCTTTTACCCTCTGTCTCTCTCTCTCTCTCTCTCTCTCTTTCTCTGTGCTCTGTCATTAGGATCTTTCAGTTATACGAGTGTCTCTCAGCTGAGAAAGGTGTATACTGTCCTGTGGTCTTGCATATGGAAAGGTCTCTGCAAGCTTTGTCCTGTTATATTGTGGTAGATATTGCGTCTTTTGTAACAAAGAAAAGATAAGGTCTGGGTAGTGGTAAATAAGACTTAAAGTGAAACATTTTAAAGCTTTTTTTTTTTTTTTTNTTTTTTTTTTTTTTTTTAAAAAGAATGTGGCAGTTGAATCACAAACTAGAGTTAGGAGAAAGGTGGCTGATATCATTAGAATAAATATTGGTATTCCATAAATGAACTTAAACGGAAATTTTTGATGGATTTAGATGAGGTGGTGTAGATATAAATAATGAAGAAAAGGGGAGAAAAGATAGAGTGCAACCTACAGGTTATGCAGGATGGAGTGATGCGGTTCCATAAATCATCATATATAGTAAAAGAGCAATTGAGGAAACTTATGATACAATTTTAACCTTGGACTTACTTGGTTCAGGAAAAGAGAATCATTTGATTACTTTTAAAAGTGGTTCTAAATTCTAATATCAAAAAATAGCTGTTAGGAGGTCAGTAAGGGAAGTAGCCATAAGAAATGACGCATGCAAGCTGATCTACATTCTCTAGTACAAACATAGGAAGCATTGTTGAGAGATCTCTAACAATAAGTGTTATCATATTCTTCTCCAACTATGACATCTATCACACATTTCATGGTCTGGACTAATCCTCTTCTTAAATCTTGAAAATTGGGTTCAGGAAGGTGGTTTGTTTGGGTGTAAGGTTGCAGTTGGCAAGGCACTCCTTCTACACTCTAATGCAAATACACATATACCAATGCTAGAGGATGTTGAAACTGAACAACTTGAACTTTTTGAGAGAAAACAAACTTACTTATTTTAATCTATCTTTTGGGATTCAAATGAAACCAGGGAAACCTGAAAAAAAAAGGAAAAAAGATTAATTGATTATTATGTGTATTTCATATGCAGTTCCTGCTGAAAGACTTCAGGCTCTCATGTTGGCTGAGTCTATGGTTTCCATATATGGAGAGGGCTGGTTGATTAGCCAAATAATCACAGATGATGCAAGAGATCCCCCTCCTGCTGACATGTAAGCTGTACTTTCTAAAGGTTGAATTTTAGGCCATCTGTGATGATGGGCCATTATTTCTTTTGCTAATCTCTTCTATTTCTTTTAGGTGCCTATTGCTTGTCTTGGAGCAGTCGAGGGTTGAAATTGCTGTTCTTCTGAATGAATTGGGCTATTTAAAATATGAAGCACCTAAGGATACTTCAAATACAGCTGAGGCAATTTCCTTGAAGCAGCAAAATGTTGCTGTTGCATACTCGTTGGTTGAGAAGATAATAAAAATAATATCAAGTATTGATGGAAATGATGGTATATAAGAAATGCAATTTATTTGGTATTTCAATTCTGTTTTTCCATACCTAGGAAGAATAGTAATAGTATTGAATTCTGTGTTACTTTGTGTTGGGATTTTTTTTCATCCTGCACGGAGCTTCTCATGCAGCACCATTTCAATGGCTTAAGATAATTTTGGACTGTTAAAGTTCTCTCCGGTTGTAAATCAATCATGTTTTTTGGTGTTGTTTTAGGGAGCCTTATTGATGAAGGCACATTGACTAAGGTGATTTGCCAGCTTAATGAGACAATTGGTGTTGTTCTAGAGTATTTAGAAGATGCAAAGGTAATGGTGATGAGTAGTAATTGTTTAATTGCAATTCAACATTTAATCTGCTGCATCTAAGTGAACATGTGTAATTGCACAGGAACACAGGCAAAAGAAAGGGGATGATTTGCTTGCTTCAGTGCGTATTATTGGGAGGTATGGTTTCATGCGTCTTTTACATTATACTCAAAGTCTTTCTATTGTATTAGAAGAATCATTGGTGATGTATTGGGATTTTGGCAATAATTTTTACTTGAATGATTTGAATTCTAACCATGCATGGAAGACATTTTCATTATATTCATTAAGGCTGGATTTAATGTTTTAAAGTGGTTTTATATATGCTAGACTGTTATAATTTGTCGCACGTTGATAAGTCCTTAGGTTAAAATGTCTAATGTTTACTGAAGGCTAATTGGAGATAATAGTTGGAGAAATCTCAATCCTTGTTGGATTCTTTGTTGGTTATTCATCCCTCTGAACGAGAGATACTTTGTGCATAACTTTTTCTTTATGGTATTTTTATAGGGAGGATATAATAATATCTCGGTTGGATCCTGGTTTGAGTCTTTTTTGGCTACTTTTTGAAGTTTGGATTAATGAGGAAAGATTGTGAACTTCTTCCATGTGTTTGTAACAGCTATCTTGCAGAAGCACCCCTTGCATGTAAGGAGAAGGTCTGGGAACTTCTAGGATATATGCTTTCTGTTGAAGGTGAACATGAACAAAGGTAGTCCTGATTGACTTTTTATCTGGTTATCTTTTTACTGCTCATTGTCAAGTGGGAATGTCATTAGAAAGACACAAGGGCGTGTGAAATTCAAAGTGTGAGTGGCTTTTTCTTAAATGGTTCTATGTTGCAGCCCTTTCTTCTCGGTGTGCTTTTTGCTTCCAATGCTATGTCAAATTACAATGAAGATTGAAGGATGTAAAGCTCTGGCTTCTTGTGGAGGACTTAAGGCTGTAAGTGATACTCTGGATTCTATACCTTTTGCTCTTTTTGATTTTGTTTTTCATTTATGGTTTAAAAGCTCTATGAAGATAGACCTACAAATTTAAGTGGAATAATCTAATTGCTTTCATGCAAAATGATTGCTTGATTTTTTCTTATGTTCTATTTATCTTTAGCAAAAAAAGCAAGTATACTGCTTCTTCACCTATGGGCTGGGTAATTGCAACTAACTACTTTGAATTCTCAATTTCACCAATTAAACCCCTGAACATAGAGAAATATTTTAATCATTCAATCCATCCATGCACTGATCAATCACTGACAGAATCTTTTAGTCACATGCCAATCATTTAGTGACACATTAGTGAAATTAGGTCACTCCATTGACATGTGCCACATAGCCACTTAATGGAAGGATTGGTTGGAGCATTTCTTAATTTTAGGGTTTTAATTGATAGTTTTTAGATTTCTAGGTGGTTACTTGTAACAGCTCCAAAATTTAGGGGGTGTTTTGCATATTTGTCTTTATATAATAACACAACTTGATGTTTACATGTGTTGCCACAGCATCATGCAATGACTTTACTAACAAATTTGTGTAATTTGTAAATGTATTGGGTCTATTTGCAGGTTCTAGATTGCCTCAGTAAACTAATTGGGTCAAATGGTTATATGGTTGAGGATAAGGGATGCATCTTTCTGGCATGTGATACAACATTGAATCTTCTGCTGAAGGTGGCATTCTCCCCATAATAACCAGACTTAAGATATTATACTGGTGATGCAAAATATTAATGTTACACCTTTTTGACTGTAGAAAGACAAAGTGCATCTGATGCTGGACGAATTTGCTTTTGTTGATCTTTTGAAAGCATTGGTGTATTGGTCAGGTACATTCTCAGTAACAGCCTTTAAACCAAATATTTTCATTGCGCCACTTAATGCTATGATAATGCAAGTGAAGTGTGACTTTCCAACGGGATAGTAATTGAAATCATTTTTGTTATTCAGATTCATTCCTTTTGTTTGAGTAATTTTTCTGTGGAAAAGGGGATTGGGCAGTGTGTGTGAGATTTCTTCCCAGCAGGGGTTGTGAATTGATATTTACAAAGGGAAACTAATTGTGATGCGGAATGGCCAGTTCCTCATCTTGGGATTTTCTGTTAATAGTAGGGATTGCTTGGTCTTGTGTTTGTCATGTGGTTGGGCCTAGTCCAATCTATGCACCCCTGAAGAAACTATGATTTTCAAAGTTGAAATATGAAAAGTAGGTGGGCTTACTTCAAAACACAACCATGTCATAAATTTTATAGAGGGGGCTACTTGTCCTTGTCCTCTGGATCTAATTCTTCTAGAGATCTTCAATCTCACTACTTATGTTTAGTTTTTCCTTCAGTTGAATGAATCAAAATATTTGTTTTAACTGTAGTTACCGAAATATGTTCTGCAGAAAATACTGGTGACACATCAAGCATGATGATGGCTTCAAGCATTTGTGCGCTGATATTTGATTTTACATCAGAAGAGGCTCTCTTAAATCTTCCCAATTTTGACCATAGTACTCTCAGCAATCTTTATCTGCTAATTGCAAGAAGTCTGGCTTCATATGCACAGGTGAACTGCAAATTACCTTCTGTTAATAAATAAAAAAATTGATTAAACTTATACGAAGCTTGTGGTGCTTTATTAATCACCGCCTACCTTGTGTTTGGACCTGGGGAGGGGACCACAAGCCTTAATCTTATAATTTTGGGATAGATTATATAAATCCATAGATTCATAGGTCAAAATTAGCTGGAAATATGACAATTCATCTCTCCACGGCTATGTTGTATACATCCTTCTGCACCTATATCCTCTTCAAACTACATTCTTCCTTGTCATTCTCGGTCTATCATCAATGCAAAGAGAAAAGGATCTAAATACTCTAATGTGTCATTGTTGTAAATTCTCCCTTACTCCCACAGTGGTTCTAACAATATTTGCTGCAACTCAGCATATGTTTTTATTTAAATTAATACACTTATTAAGGACTTCCTTTCTTCTCTAATTCCAACATTACTTCTTCTGGAACTTTACTATATGACTTTCAAAACCAAATTGGGTCTTCATACTTTTAAGTCCTCTCGACAAGAAAATTGATATATCCGCCATAATGTGTTAGCTTTAAATATTGCGGTGGTTAATTATATCTGTATTTTGATTTCATAATTAGTTAGTTTTTTGTTATGATTTATTGCAGGACACTAATGCCGATATGGATCTTCTTGAGATTGTCAGTACAGGTGCTTATATCCACTTTTATAGTTATTGGATGGACCTAATTATATAGAGCACCTTATAAATCTGCCTTCACCCCCCAACCTACCAAAAGAAGAAAACCAAATTAGAAAAAAAGATGGATATAATTGAGGGTTGGCTTTTCCATTCTCATAATATATGCTTGCTGTAAATTAGAGCACTATAGGCTTTGTGAACTAGTTTGTATCTTTTGTAATTCTCAATGTCATGCAGGTTACTCTCGATGGGCTCATCGCTACCCCAACATAGGAGAGGTGGTCAAAAGTCGCAAGACTTGACTTCAATTTAATTGCTGCGTGATACTTAGTTCTGTTTTGATGCTTTCAAGTTTCAAGGTAGCATGCCTGAGTTTTGTTGGAAAGATTTGTTAATCGTGGTATCTAATATTGAAAATTGATTGTGAACTTTACTATATTAATAGTTTAAAATGGTGAGCAGGTTGTCCTCCTGTCCCCGCGTTTTACATGGTGGCTCAAGAAGTAATTCATCTATCTCTCTCTCTATATATATATATACATCAGTTGTATGTTATCGGTTATTCATGGAGATGTAATCTTTATGTTAGTTGTGTTCATAGTTTTGTTTGATATTCTGTAAATGTATCACTTTTTAATTTTCTTTTTCATGATTAGTTTCATTTCGGAAAATTTTTTGGGTTTATTTTATGGATATTTCTTAGATACTTTTGGTATATATGTAGTATGTTATATCACATAAAAATAGTCAATGTGTGAATGATATGTGTCTAAGTTAACTGTTTTTAAGATTATTTGAGAAAATAAGATAAATTATATTTATGTTTAATAAAATATGAAAATTACGTATGTTTATTATGTCAGTGTAATATGATATACTCATGTGATATAATAGAATTCTCGTTGTTTTATTTATAAAAATTAGACTGTGAATAATCTTCAGCTAAAAGCTTGTGAACTTGGTTTTCGTCGGTGTTGGTTGGTTCATGCAAATACATGTATATTTCGACAGGAGTCTAAGGCCAAAAAAGAAAGGAAAAACGAAAGACGAGTCTTAACATGGGAAGCCTGCCTCCTCTCCCTTATTTGTTTGTGCCTTTCCATTCTCTCCCAAGGGAAAAAAGAAAAAGAAAAGAAATAGAACTTTCAAGTACTGCAAGTTTGCAACTCGGGAACTAATGTGTTTAGCGTCTGCTAGTCATCAAAATGCTTGGAATAACAGTCAACTCATCATTTGGATCTTTTATCCATTTTTACTAGATGCCAATAGTGCCTCAATAGAGGAAAGCGGCCCGTAATTAATATTTTTTGAAGAATAAAAAAAAACAATATAAAAAAATGTTTTAAACTACAATGAGAAATCGAAGCAGAAGTGTTATTTATAAATGGTAAGAGTTTAGATAGACAAACCCTAGGGTTAAGGAAAATAAGTAATTTAACGGATAAATTCAAAAGACAGCTATTTTTGTGATACACAAGGCTGTTTAACCAATAACGATGAATAAATATAGGGTTTGCTCTCTTTTAAGTCATATTCTGGCCGTTACGCTGCACGTTTTGTTTTCATTTTTTAGTTTCAACGTGACCTCATCCTTTAATTTAAATTAAATCCACTTGTAGGGTAGAAGCAAAATAATAAATCAAAATAGAGGCATTGTTATACGGGGATTCTATGATATTACATAAGTATGTCATATTATATTGACGTGATAAGTATACGTAATTTTTATATTTTATTCAATATAAATATAATTTATTTTATTTTCTTAAATAAATTTAAAACAGTTAATTTGTACACGTGTCATTCTCATATTGGTTAATCTCTTGTAGTATGACATACTACATAAATATGAAAAGTATCTAAGAAACCTCCATTATTATATTATATGGTGAAGAAATACTTGTTGCTATGTTTTCACAGGTTTGTTTTGGACCCCACTTCCAGAGTCCCGCTGGACAGGACATAGACCGGGACCGGGACCGGACCCGGACCCGATCCAGGAATAAAAAGATCAAAGGCGCTTTTCCAGATTCCATTTCAGTTTCATCAACTCCGAAGTATGACGACGACTTAGCAAAACTACTTCTTCGTCAACTCTTTTTTATCTCTGTTAAAACCATTATCATGCATCCTTGTTCAGTATAGCTAACTTTGAGTGAGAAGAGAGAGGAGCGAAACGTAAAAAGATGGGGTGTGGAAATATCTTCTTCACCATACTCATAACCTTATCAATCGCTCTGATTACTTACAACATACTAATTTCAGCAAATGCCCCTCTGAAACAAGAATTTCCAGGTCCATCTAGGTCTTCTTCTTCCTTTTCTGTAGATCCTGTTATCAAGATGCCCCTCGACAGATCAGGGAGCGCCAATTCGAAGAGGCTTTTCCACACCGCCGTCACTGCCTCCGATTCGGTATATAACACTTGGCAGTGTAGAATCATGTACTATTGGTTCAAAAATTTCAAAGATGGTCCCAATTCCGAGATGGGTGGATTTACCAGGATCCTTCACTCTGGCAAACCTGATCAATTCATGGATGAGATCCCCACCTTTGTTGCCCAGCCTTTACCTGCTGGAATGGATCAGGTATTTTCTCTTCTTTCTTACCATGATTTCACTTTCTGTATTCGTCTTACTGTCGCCAATTATGCCGCTAGTGCTTTGTATTTTTTAACTGTGATTGTCAAATCAGTGCTCCGACTAATATATTCATAATTCTAGGTCTGGAGCTTGTGCATATGTTTATGCCATTGGGTTGTTTGGAAATATCCCTGTTCTTTTACAAGTTGAAAGTTAGCAAATGACATCCTAGTCCCGTAATTAATAGCAAGAAACATAGGGTTTGCACTCATGTTTTTCCGTTTCTCTACTCCCTTGGTTCTGGTTGTCTCAGAAACCAGAGAAGCAGTACTTGTATGTAGCCAGACTGCCTGCCGGACATTTATGCCACCTATTTGATCTTGGAAAGTAAAGTAATTCTTAGAACTAAATATGTGTAACAGGAGTAAGACTGTAACTTCCTTTTAGAAATAGAAAAAAGTTGTTCTTAGAAGCGCATCACCATTTGTTGAGAAACTGAGTATGGCAAAACTGTTATTGATAATTTTATGGTTACTCTAAAAGAAAAGACAATTGATAAATTAGACCATTTTATCTAGAGAAAATTTTTTCTGGGACTTTGGATTTTTCAAAACAAGCATATAGTGTTGGATGTGTCGAAATTAAAGCCAATAATGGATTTTAATGCTTTAGGAAAGGAAGCAATGGTAGATTAGAATGACTACGAGTTTAAAGAAGGTTGAGGTTTCAAGAGTCTACGTTTATGTTGAACCTTGGTTGAGAAGAATGTGTATGATATCCTTTTAATTGAAATTACACTTGCTTCTTTGTTATGTGTATGTCTCTGAACAATCTGATGGGACTTGGGAGCCAAGTTACTTGTTGAATTCATGTAATTCTTATTTCCTTTATCCGGTTATGGACAATAGAAGACATTCTACTTATACTAAGCTGCTTGCACATGAGTAAAAGAATTGACCTCCAATTAGTTATAAATTTAATGGAGGAGGGAGGCAGAATTTTTGTAGGGATATTAATTTTTTTTACCAATGCTTGTTAGGAAGAACAAACAAGATCATCAAGAATTTACCTTTCCGTACCATTCATTCTTTTAATGTGCTCTTGTTGGTTGCATTAGGAGTAACAATACACATCCTTTTGTAACTCACTTTTCTCTATCACAGGGTTACATAGTCCTCAATAGACCTTGGGCATTTGTACAGTGGCTTAGACAAGCAGATATTAAAGAAGAGTATGAGATTTTAACTCCTAATTTCTACTTATAAGTTGTCAATCATTTTACTTATTTTGGTTTTGGCACTATTAAAGTATTAATGCCATTTGTATCATATATCAGTTATATATTGATGGCGGAACCAGATCATATAATTGTCAAACCTATACCCAACTTATCTCGAGATGGGCTTGGAGCTGCATTTCCTTTCTTTTATATTGAGCCTAAGAAGTATGAGTCAGTGCTACGGAAGTTCTTCCCTGAGGAGAATGGGCCAATAACCAAAATAGACCCTATAGGAAATTCACCAGTTATTGTGGGGAAGGTATATGGCATTTTTGGTGGTTATTCTGGATTCCCTTTTCATTTTGGAGCTTCTTTAATTATGTGAAAGAATTTTAGGAATCCCTCAAGAAGATTGCTCCCACTTGGATGAATGTTTCCTTGGCAATGAAGAAGGATCCTGAAGCAGATAAAGCTTTTGGTTGGGTGCTTGAAATGTAATTTTTTTTTTTCAATCTTTATGACCGTTTCTTAACCTTACTACATCTTGACTTTTATGTAACTTTATGTCATTAATATAGGTATGCTTATGCTGTTGCATCTGCTCTTCATGGTGTCGGTAACATATTATACAAGGACTTCATGATTCAGGTTCATTAAGGTTCTCCTTTTTCTTTTTCTCTTTTTCTCTTTTTTTTTTTTTTNTTTTTTTTTTTTTTTTTTTTTTTTTTTTTGTACAGGTAAGGTTCTCATTTTGTCTGTTTGAGTGTCCAAATTTTGCTATTCAATGTCAGTATATTTAGCTTTGATTTTTATTAATTCCTTTTTGAAGTGTAGAAGAATGTGTAACAAACTATGGGTATACTCGTACATTCTAGAATGTCTTATTTTATCAAAATGCATGTAGATATAGAATAATTTTGGGTACTTCAATTCATTACCTTACTACTTTTTTTACTAGTGCTGGAATCGTGGAGAATGTTGTGAACAATGGTCAAATGGTGTTTGCATCATTCCATTATCGACCTGGACTGTTTTCCCTCATTCGTCCCTGCTTTAGATTTTTTCTTTTGGAATTATTCTAATGGACATATTCACAGTAGTTTGTCCATATCGATTATCCTCACAAGGGTTCTCTACTGTCAAATAAGTAGTATTTGTTTGATTATTGTGTGTGTCAGCCTCCATGGGACGAAGAAATTGGCAAGAAGTTCATCATTCACTACACTTATGGCTGTGACTATACCATGAAGGTACTCTCTTGAACTTTTATTCTGACTTTCATTATAGAAAGTAAAGGAAAAGACAAAAAAAGAACAAGAGTATAACTGACCTATAGTTCAACTTCATATGAAAGAAATAGTAAACATGCTTATCTTTTATACTCCATGGCTTAAAATTGTTTGTCAATATATAATGTCATGATTTTTAGGGTGAACTGACCTATGGAAAAATCGGAGAATGGAGGTTTGATAAAAGATCTTATAACCATGTTGCTCCCCCAAAAAATCTTCCGTTGCCTCCACCAGGTGTTCCTGAAAGTGTGGTATGTTTCATACTTTTCTGTTTTGGGTTTTCTTTTTCTTGCGTGTGCTCTTTTTTACATTTAAATTAACTTATAACTGCGCCTTGCTGGGAGTTTGTACTCCCATTAATCGAATTCAAGCATACATGGTTAAAAATTAAAATTTTTAAGGCGTAAATAGATCTAAAGGTATTATGTTAGTATCCATGGTCAAAATCTTCATATTTTAAAAATATGAAGTCAATCAATTACATTATAAAAATAATTCAGTTCATTATTTCAGCTATATATAAAATCGTAAATTTTTTTTTTCTTGTCTTACCGAAAGATAAATTAATGATGAAAATTTTCTACTTAAAAATTAAATTAATTTGTATTATCTACTGAATTTAATAATTTTAAATGCATTTATGTTTTAACTTCGCCTCTTGACCTAGAATCTTGGCTTTTGCCCCTACAGGTGACTCTAGCAAAAATGGTGAATGAAGCTACCGCAAATATTCCAAATTGGTGGTCATAGTAAAATAAAAAATGCTCTTTAAAGTTGCGGTGGTTGAGAATTAGCCGGAGGGTTGTCATGGTACACATTATCATTTTCTGAATGTATAATACTTTTCAACTCTGTTGCCAATTATTTTAATGCAGAAGCATAAAATGATAAATATGCACTTCGTCGCTTTTAGGGTATAATCAGCATTGTCAATAACGGGTCGGGCCAAAAAAAAAATCGCTTTTAATTGAGCTTAATTTTTGAGGGCTGAGCTTGGCTTAATAAAGGCAGGTTCGACTTAATAATATTATTTTATACTTTTAAATTAATTAAAGAAGAAAAAAATTAAAACCGGGCTGGTTCAATTAAGAAAGAAAACTAATCAGGCCGAGTTGAAGAAAATCTATTTTCAAACTGGCTTAAAAATTTTGCCAAAATTTTACAATGCTAGGTATAATGAACTACAGTAATTAGAATATAATTGAATATGTACAAGATTTAGTTTTAGTACCTATGAGGATATGTCATCAAAACTATTTACCAGATTATCATCAATTCAAGTAGCGCCTGCAATTTTTTGAATTGCAGTAACAGGGAAGCTTCTTTCCTTCATCTTCGTGGTTAAAGTGGTAATCATATGTTATCTCTTCGCCAGGAAATATGTCCCTTTCCGCAAAGAAAACAACCTTCAAAACCATGAGCAACTAAAATCAGTAAATCATTCAGCGTGCATTCAGAATAGATAATGAAAAACTGAAGCAACATTCAGTTAATTTCATTTTAAGGTAAAAAGACAAAATAAATATCAATAATATATGAAACATTTAATACATAACATTTTTTAGGGAAAAAAGAAAGAGCAATTCTAACAACATCTGTTATGAGCATCGTGTTACAGCTTTAAGTTCATCATGGCAATGAATTCAATACATTTTTTTTTTGGGGTACTATTTCGAGGCATTTTTCTAATAATCAGTCTATATGTGGGAATAGTTGAGTAAATTGAATCATAAGTAACAACACATTACCTTCTTGTCATGCCTGACAGTGATCACTTTAGCCACAGAATTTGGCTGGTCATATAAATAAACAACTGAGTAAGAGGGCTGAATCGGCGGACAAACACAAACAATAGCAACTGCTTGTTAAAACACGTCAAGTGAGAGTTATAATGGTCATATACTCATGTCAAGAAGAAATGAAAAAAGTGCTCATAAGGAAGTATCTGACGAGCCTGATTTTTACCCAAATAAGACCAGCGAGAATTATTCGTTACTCTTTGTTCATGCTTATAGTTGTATGAATTTGTTTACCCAATATCCCCAAATCTCTAAGTAAATGATTATATTTATAGCATACGCAACCCAAAATCATGTTATATTGCATTCAAATGTGTGTTTAAGGAAGAAACAAGTAACAAGACTTTCCACTCTGGTTTTGGGTCTGCGTTGCGCACTTGGTCTGAATGCTGCACTGCCCCATGAAGTCGAGAACTTGAGGGCACTACCCATAACTACTAAATAACTAGCAATAAATCTAAACCAACAATCACGCATATAGAACAGAGCATTCAAGGGCGTCAGAGTTGATAAAGAGAAAACAATAAAAAAAAATGCAAGTTGAACTTTGAAGGACTATACCAGACATGAGTGATTGACAAAACGGGCAATCCCCCCTTTCCGTGTGGCATCAATAATATGTTCTTTGTCTATCCTGAAGAAGTAGCAGGCACTCTTGTACTGCAGTTTTCTTCCAGATTGATATTCATTCTCTCTTTTATCAGCCACACGTAGTCCCACGATTTCACCAACATACTCAACAACCTATAGAAGCATGAGAAACACATCATATTTGCAGTCATGGCAGATGTGCATTCATATATCTTAAAGGCCAGTATCAGACCATTTCACCACGGGAAATGAACCGAGAAGTGTAAAGACCAAGGGCATGTATGCCGGACTTGTAAACAACCAGGTGTTTCCAACCCTTTGCTTGTTTATACCGAGCATATTCCTTCTGCAGATGGTAGGGCATTAGATACTTAGGAAAATGGCTGAAATTAACCCAGAAGTTAGAATATTGATAACGCATAAATGGTCACTTTTCGTTTGACAATGAAATGAAAAAATTAAATTTGATCTTCGTGACTTAACATTGGTGCCTTATATTAGGCACGGATGTCACGGGAGAAGACAAATCTAACCCCTTGGTTGGCTACTAAGCACTAAACTAAAGCTAAACTTTGATATTGCCTTTCAACAAAACTAATTTAACAACCATAGAAAGTCATAATAGGGCATGTTTACAACTTGAACATACCCGGCAATCATACTCCATATCTGATGCTGGAAATTTTGGGAGTCCCTGTGAACATAACTTCTGCCCATTAATGTAAATCCAAGCATTCAACTGGTCTTGTGGAACAAGGCATCTGCCCTTGCCTTTCAATGAATTATAAAGATTATTCTGAAAACCATCCCGCCTGCGCCCCTTGTAACCCTAAAATAGTCCAAGTGTATTTATTATGATTCAATCATCAGATAAATTTAAAGACCACTCTCAATCCTCCACCTCACTCCATATAATTGCCAAAAGTATTTTGACAAATGAAGAAATCACCTCTGTCCTAGCACAGGTGAATTCCTTTTCTTCCAGGAAACCTGTCTCGGTTCCAACAGGATCATGTTTGGACAGCAATCTGGGGTCAATAGCATGAAGCACACACCTTCCATAAAAGCCAACCTTTTCACCATCAACACCTTCAGTCTCACTTTGCAACAGACCCTGCAAAAGATAGTGAAAACAATTGCTATACTAAGTCACAAAGTTCTATGAGCCAAAATCCAAAATATTAAGGTAAAATACCTTCTGATGAGCACACCAAGGGTGAAATTTCACAAAGCAATTAGCAACCCTGCACTCTATGCAAGAGCCACCCCATCTATTACAAATGGAACAAACCTGGGAGAGGTTACGATAGTGAACAGTTAAAGCACTATCAAATGTCACAAAAACAAATCTTAGCTACAGCAAAATAAGTCTGAACTTGCATAGATTTGTCAGACCAGCAGAAATTGTCAGATTATCAAATTAGAGGTAAATTAGACAGCCAAGGCATCACAATTCACAACTTAGCATGGAATTGCATTGCACAATTTAATTTTTAAGACAAGAGTTCTAATTCAGTAATTCATTGGATTAGGATTTGCACTCCTGCCTTGATCCTTTCAGAACATATATATAAATAACCATACAAGAAAAAGAAGTTGATGATGTTCTGTCAATTTTCATGATTAAAGGGGCATAATTTTATGCATATAGCAAAGACAGGACAGTAGCAAATCAATCACACAGAAATTATATGTAGGATATCATACAAACAGACACAAGGGGGAAGAATTTTGCTGGAATATGCAGTAAGTTTTATAAAGTTCAGTAACCATAAAAGATTTCAGAAATCATATTGATTTTAAAGGAAATCTGTAGGGAAAATTGGTTAACACAAGCAGTTGAGCAATATATTACACCTCAAATACTTCTGTTAAATACTCACCACATCTGCTCTAGGACGTGAAACACCAGATACATCAAAAGCACTCATGGTGTCAACATTAGGGCATCTTGTTGCAGGAGTCCAAAGCCCACAAACCATGTGAACCCACTGCTTAACAGTTGTATCAAGTGCACCTGCTGTAATGCTGTTATGCACTTCTAAATTACCAACAGAGAATGGAGTCTGTTGGACATGGTGTGTAGACGTCTCAACTTTCAACAGATCTCTGGTGGATGTCTCAATATTTTCTAGTGTCAGAGCACATTTTTGGTCACCTTGTAGTCCAGATTTTGTAGAATGAAATGCATCCATTTCCTTTTGGAAACCATCATGTGGAGTTGTGTGTTTAGGCATGCCTTCTTTTTCAATACTCCACACTTTTAGGAGGCTTTTGACAATTGTCAGACTTCGTAGTGCTCGAGTCATGGCTCCACCTCCATAACCACATAGGACGCAAACCTTGATGATAATCAGTAAAGTACAACAAGCATGAAAACCAAAAATAAATTGTTAATGCATGCATAAAGCAAGAACTCATCATATAGCAAATTGAAAATCAGTATTTGAGTGGCTAACTGGTTATGAACACAGAAGTGGTTGAGAGACAGTAATTAAATCTCCTTGGGCATAGACTAGAAAGCTAAATAATAATTCATCAAAAAAATGGCTTATGGTGAGAGGAGAGAAGATCCAAGAAACAAGTGATGGAATGAATATATTGTGAAGGAGTAAGACTGAGTCCCTTCAAATAAGAGAAAGCAAGCACACCAAAAAAACAAAAAAAAAAAACCACTTATTAGAGTAAATGTTAATAAATGTACAATATCTTTTGAATTTGTCCGGCATGGTCTGCAACACCAACGGCCTTTAGGTAATGTGGAAATGCCATAGCAAGCCTGATGCACCTAATTATCAGGACAACGGGCAGTATCAGAGTCTCATCATGAAAAACTATTGAAACTAAAAGCTGAATACTAAGTCAATATCTACATACTTTAATTAGACACCGACTACACTCCAACAAACAATTAATTTCATCATTGCTTGAGCTTTGACACACACAGCAGAAAACATCTGAATACAGGATGCAGGTGCTCCTCTGTTCAACAAATCTGCAAGAGCATTGTGAGATAAAAGTACTCATAGTTAGAACAACAAAATTTATCCTCAGTTGGAATCACAATAGATGGAAGGCATTTACAGGGAGGAAAAACACTCCTAATACTGAACAAGAAAATGAGACAACTTTTGTTCTGCTCACTTTTTACTATTTGTGTTACACAAACCATGCTTCCTATCTTCAGCATACTCCAAAATCTTCTTCACTTTAGTTTCTGGCATGCATTTCAAAACCTTTGTGAGGGGGAAATTTCTCAGAAATATAATCCTCTCCTCACAACAACCAAATAATGATAATGTAAGACAAATGCAAAGAAGACAACCAAAGTTCAAATGATTAGAGGATGTACACGAGTATACAACATTCTATACCAATTTGCAATGGAACAATTATTTACAGTTAAATAAAGCATCAACACTGTTTCAGTACACTGTATTAGATTCATGGTGGAGTCACAGCGCAAGAAATAGAGCCTAACAGAATAATAACAGGCATTAAACCAAGGCAAGAATGCCAATATATTTTAATATTTTATTCAGTATTTGAATAAATTACATTGCAAAACACCCTAATCTCAGCATTTGGAGCTTGGACTTCAAATATCTCTGCAAGTATTTACTGAGTGTGAATTAAGTTAACCTGTTCAGAATTTGTGCTTCTTAACAAGCTAAATATCGTCCTTTTCTCTTTCTAATTATTTTATTCAACTAAAATAAATTATAGAGAGAGGGGGGGGGGGGGGGGGGG
>QAOA01007503.1:220031-303874 GCA_003255065.1 Cercis canadensis | reverse complement strand
AAAAAAAAAAAAAAAAAAAAAAAAGCGAAGGTTATATAGATAGTAGGAATATCGAATATAATACAAGACATGATCCCTTCTCTGAGACTTTACTTTAAGAAACAGAAACAACATATTCTCAAGTTCCAACCATGAAATGATATATCAAAAATGCCAAAATCATACATGCACAGTTGCAGATGATAAAGAGAATGATAACATCAAGAACAAAAACATAACTCAACTATTTGCAATCATGCCAACAAGAATCTACTCCAAATTTGCCCTAGCCAATGTCATGTTACCCAAATTGACTTTCTGAAGCTCTTAGCCATCTCTCAGCGACATATATAGCTTTCAGTAGCAGTTGGGAGAGAATTAATTACTAGGCATCCATATCGTTGCAGTTCTTGATCATTGCAAAAGTACATTGTATTAAAACAAGAAGTACAATGCACACGCAGAAGATTCAACAGCAATCCGTTGTACGCAGTCATGCACACGCAGCCGCATCGTAAAACTCCAGGATAATCAAATAGTGGCATAAGACATTCATAGGCAACTCAAACCAACGGCAGAGATCAAAATTCAAAGAAAGAGCGCAAAATTACCTGAGCCCTGGGTTCTTGCGATGACGAGGAGACCATCGGAGGTGTTGATGGCTGAAATGTGGAATCACATTTCATCTGCCACGAGCTATCCATCTCTTAAAACCCTAACACCACTCAAATAATAGCACCGAGCAATCAAAAGAGTTGCAGCGATCAAAGTCGCACGACTGCTTGCCCGTAAATATAGACATTCAAAGAGGTAAAAATGATACAAGAGCCGGGTCTGAAAGACTGAAAGAACGGGGAAAACCCTAGATTCCACAAGGTGAGAGTTGAAGAGAAGATGAAGGAGTGAAGAAGGAAGAGAGTTGCAGAGAAGTCAGAAGGCGTGCAGAGAGTGGGGAGGAAGGAACAAGGAAGTGATGTGAGCGCCTGAGGGTGAGGTTGGAGTAATCCGAGGCAAGACTGACCACTAACTGGCACACCAAGTTGACGCTCGTAGTGGATTAAAAAAATCACGGCCGTCGATTTGACAGTTCCTTCGATCAGAGGAGGAGCAGCGGCTGTTGGCCGTTCATTATATGAGTACAGCTGGTTCGCTCAGTTTGGGAAAGTGAAGGCCGTGTGGTCAAGTACTGTTATGTTGCATCACGAAACAATTGCATCTGCAGCTGTGAGTGGAGGATGACGTGGGCCCCGTTAGGTTAACGAATGAATCGTTGTTACGCGTTGCTTGTTGATTGGTGGGATAGGAGTGTTTGGAGATGGAGGGACCTACGAATAGGTTGTGTTTGGATGAAGGGGAACATGTGTGTCCCTAGCAAGTACGATCGTTTCCCGCCATATTTGGGGGTAGATTCTTGTTCGGGAATATGGATAACGAATTTGTTGTTTGCACAAAAAGCATCAAATCAGGATCCCACTTCCAGGTTTGTCCTGTAAGAATAAGAAGTTCCATGTCTATCAATTATTGCTGAAACACTTAATCATACTTGTCTTTTTCTCCCTTAAGAAAGACACTGTTTTATTGTTCGGGGGATCACAGCCTTTTGCTCTTAATAGAGATTGCAAGTACATATTGTTAATATGGTTGTTGCCCATATATAATAATCTGGACGACTAAAATATGATTCTCAATTACCTCAACTGTCCGAAAAGACCCAGTATAAATGAACCTTTTCACTAGAACAATAAAAAAGAAACATGAAACAAATCAATCTCGTAAATTTATCTGCCTAGTTATTAATTGTAACTCTAATTAAGAAATGCTATTGCTGTCAAAACTAATAGATATTTATTATTATTTTGTATCAAAGTGAAATAGTAAAATCTTAGAATAATTTATTTAAACATATACATTTTCTGTTCACTTGACCTTCTTGTTCATGAAAAAGTAATAGATTATATTTTCATTTCTACCTTTTTTACTCATTATTGACTACTAAGTCAAAGATGTTGTAGCATCTAAAAATATCCATTGACACATTGGAGATAGAATAGTATGAGCAATACAGAAGACAGTGGAAGGGGAATTAGAACAAGCAAATTAATTATGTTCATGGGGAACAGAATATATTTGTAGACACAACACAATTGACATAAACAATAGTACACAAATTGAGAAGGCACATTATTGTGATGTGGTAATGGTAAGAGGGGTTAGGAATCTCTCTGGGTGAGGGTGCCCATCCAAGCTGGTGGCAGCATACCCGTTTGCTCATGCACTGTCTTGAACAGAGGTGGCAGCATCCTATACACCCCAGCAACTTCCTTCATACCCGTAGCACCACTATCAGCGGCTTCTCCTCCACCATAGGTCCAAATACTAATCTTAGGCTCAAGTCCACGTATTGCCTCGGCATTAATCTTGGCAATTTCTTGAAACATGCCACCATTTATCATCAAATAGTCTCTTAGAGCAGCATAGTTGCCTCCCAATGCATCAAGAAGTGTGCGTAGATATGCCCCTTGGGCCTGCCCAATTGCCACAAGTCCCTCTGCTTCCTTTTTCTTTGAGTATAGTTCTGCTTCAGCAGCTTGTTGGCCAGCAAAAAATGCTGCCTCTGCTATTGCTCTTTGTGCTTCAGCCTCTTTTTCCTTCTCATACAGAATCGCTTCCGCTGCTTTTTGCTTCTTGTACAGCTCCCAGTTGGCCTCTTGTACCTGTTCCAGAATATTTAATAAGTTCAGCCAATTCACTAAAGGGCTCAACTCTTAAGCTTGGCAAGAACACAGCACAACCATATATATAAATCAAATGATCATACGCTTTTATTTTACAGGTTCTTTTTACTTTATTGTTATACAGGACTTGCGCAAAAGCAATTCTCAACTTTTGAATCCACTAAATCTTGTATAAGCAAGTACGCCAATCCTAATTATTTCCGAGTTTATAAGCTGTCACTCATATATACAGCTAATATTTTAAATTTATTATATGACATGCAAGTACACTAATTTTATTTAAACAATGTTTTAATGAAAATGGTCCTAATATATAGTATATAACTCCATTAGTCCATTTGAATTTCAGAGCATCTAAGAATGTTCTACGAGTCAAAGATCACCAACATAGAAAATGCGAGCATATCCAATTTCATATCAAATAATTAATGATCTATGATCTTTCGTCCGAATTCTTAAGCACATAGTTCGTTGTCTAGTTTATACTGATAAGGATAAATGGCATTATCAATTGGTATTTGGCCCTTCTTCCACTTCTTCCATTGCTATTGCATTTTTTTTTAAGTACTCGTATCTGGACCTAGTAGATAATAATAAGTTGAAGCTAACTTAACCAGATGAAAATAAGAACTCCCCAATTGAAGAGGGAATATGCATGGAACTTGGAGTTAAAAAGCAAAAATTGATTAACCTCATAGCAAAATGAGTACAAGTTTGAATGTGTGGAGTGGCTTCAGCACTAATTATATAACCAATTAATAATGCGCTATTATCCATATATATCTGGGTGCCTATACCAATAAATAAGCATTTATAATTAATTAAGTTGAATTGGTTACCTTGGTTTCGTACTCAACGCTTGCTTTACTTAAGAACTCTGCTTTGAGCTTCTCCGTCCTTGTCATAGCATTCATCCTCTCCACCTCCCTCTGCAACTCGGCGTCCCTCAAGGCCACAGCCTTGGTAGCCTCCACTTCCGCCACCTGAGCCGCCTTCGTCCACGCCGCTTTCTTCTTAGCAAGTTCAGAATTGGCTTCTGCCACCTCCGCTTCCCTCTCATTCTCAAACACCTTCACTTCTGTTTTCACCCTTATCTCCTCCTTCTTACCCTCTCCTTGCCTTTGCGTCGATATAATCTTTGTCTCCGCGTCAATCCTTGCAGCATTCTGAAGCGTTTGCCCTTCCCTTAGCTTGGATCCTATCTCTCCCTTCATCTTAGCCTCAGCAACATCAACCTTAGCTTGGTTTGCAGCTTCCATTTGAGTCTTCTGACCCAAATAAGAGAAATACTCATGGCCAGGCACATCCACAAGCTGCTTAACATTGGCATTGTAAATTAAAAGACCAAACTGGTTAAGCTCAAGCTGGACTTTCTCAAACACTTCCTGTTTAAAATCTTTGGTGCCTTTGAAAACCTCTTCCATGGTCATGGAGGCAGCAAGGACACGTGTCTCTCCCTCGATGATGCCTTGGACAAGATCTTTGACATGGTTAGAGAGCTTGTCATGGGGTGAGATGAGCTTTGCATATTTAAGAAGGCTCTCTTGGTCGTCCACTCTGGGGCCGATGGTGAAGACAGCAGGGAGCACGAAAGGGAGCTTCTCGGCACTCATGGCTTGGACCTCGAACGTGTAGTTCACCGGAGAGAGGTCGAAGACAGCGCAGGATTGGCCTGGGAGAACCCAAGCTTTCTTTGCGAGCTTTATGTCAGGGATACCGATCCCAGTGATAACCAGGTATTCTGATGCGTTTGCTACTTTGTACATGGCTTCTGTTTGACAAAAAAGTGGGTGTAGCTTGAAATGAAATGGCCGGTCACGTCCTGGAGGAGACGTTTATATAGAATATCAATAAGATTAGCATGTAGCGTAGAACGTACGTAGAGCTTATTGATAAGGATTTTAAATAGCTATTTTTTATCCATTTTCTTTGGTACATAACAAATTCTAGAAATTGCATATATCATGTATGGTACCCTTCACAGGGATAGTATATTAATATGAAGTTGAAAATTTAAAAAACTTGTCATGTACTCAAATACGTTATCGTCAGCTGACTAATGGTTTTTTCTACATACTTGGGGCGACCTTTCGGAAAAATATTTTTTGTGACTGATCGTTGAAGTTGTATGAGGTTGTACATCTTCCAATGCTTAAGGACAAATTTAAATAGATATTCGTACGAAATGAGGAGTTTCTGTCGCATTGCCAATTGGATTTTATATCTGTTGTGACTTGTGACTGATATAGTTGAAGTTGTATGAGGATGTACATCTGGCAATTCTTAACGACAAATTTAAATAGATATTCGTACAAAATGAGGAGGAATGTTGGACGCTTAGCTGTTCACTACCAATGGAAGAAAATTAATTTGATTATTTCGGCTTAACTAGCACTTTTTAAAAGTATTTAGGTTTTTGGGTTGTTTTGAAATATTCTACTTAAATTGTGCTGTTTTGAATAAAAAAAAAAATCATCATTTTTAATTTTTTATACTCTAGTTTGTTAATGTCATATTTTTTTAATATTTAAATATAATATAAATTAAATTATCCTTATTTAATTTTTTTTAAACTTAACTAATCATAATATTCTTTTTAACCCTTATTAATTGTAAATCAATTTTTTTAGTTAGAAAGAGAATATATAATTAACTAATTTCAAAAACTTTTCATTTTTAAATGAAGATAATTTAATCTATATTATATTTAACCATTAAAAAAAATATGACATTAACAAACTAAGATATAAAAATAATAACTCCTTAAAATAATTGAAAAGAAAAACGACAAAAAAAAAATCCCACTGTTTGGGAGATAACAAAATCCTAAAGATCTTACTGTTCGCAAAATCTCAAATATCGAGATCTTGAAAGTTCCACTGTTTGCAAAATAGAGGGATCAGACATTAATTCTCATAATTCCCTGATCCCTCTATTTCGCAAACGACGGACCTTCAGATCTCTTGATCTCCGAAATAAAACTTGTGGAGTGCAGTGGACCTAAAAAATACAAAACTTGGGTGGCTGAGGGTGACGTATACAAATAATATAATAAACGATACATATATCTATAAGAGAAATCAAGATTTTAAAGAATTTTTAACATCACATGATGTGTATATATATATATAAATATATATTTGTCAGCGTCAGTTAATTATTAATTGTAGTACAAATATTCCTTCATACAGTCTCAAGGACCCCATTGAACTTCACTCGCGTCTAAGATGAAATATACACACCTTAAGCCCCGCACCATCCTTAAGATCGAAGATGCTGACGATCAATAATAGTAAACTTCAAACAATAACTGGAACTAGAATAACCATCCACTTTTTGCCTCAAGGGTCAGAGCGCACCAGAGGTGGATGCATGGAAATCAATACTCTAAAGGTTGATCACGACACTCGAAACACTCCTGGTGCCACACACTATAATTGTAGCTATGGCGGCCCATCATATTAAACTTGGCAAGACAGAAGCTTGAATGGAATCATAATGGGTCTTCTCAACCAGTGTTATAAGTACCAATATTTACTGACCACTACAGCCTCCCAAAGCATCGTAGTCATTCAACCCTTCTAAACATGTATTTATAATTATATTGGTCCTTGCACTTCAAGCCACCCAACATAATCACCACTAAACTCAATGCAGAACAATGGCAAAACTATTTTCTCCATTGCTAAATTGCACCGGAAAAAGCTAACACCAAGATCCAATAAAATAGACGGCAATTCAGGAATTGGCGAAAAATGAAAATAATGAGTTGGCAACACAAGTATGGCATCACTTATAATAATAACAATGCATATATGACATAATAACACATGGCCAAAAATTGGAAAAGCAGCTAAAAAAAAAAGGAGGCAAATTTTTTTCCTTTGAAAGCAAATTAAATGTGGACGTGACCTATGTCAAGTGTTGCTAAATCTAACACCATCCACAGACTACAAACCAAGAAGAAGCAATTACATTCCTGTAAAAGCTTTCTTAACACCTCCAGACGACCCAGCAGGAATCACTTTCAACGCGTTAAATCTCACAGTCTTCGACAATGGCCTGTTAGTGGGAAAAAAAAACTACTATTAAAACAAAAGGATACGGCAAACGCCACATTTCAAGCTTCAAAGTTATGGGATTAAAATGCTAGTTACCAACCTGCACTGCCCAATAATGACATAGTCTCCCTCCTTCACACGGAAACATGGAGATATGTGTGCTGGAATGTTAGAGTGCCTCTTCTCATACCTAAGAGAGAACCAAATAAATAATTACTTGTCCGGAAAAAGAATAAGAAAAATCAAGTTGTTGAAAGGTGAATGGGTATAACCTTTGGTATTTCTTAATGTAATGGAGGTAGTTGCGACGAACAATGATAGTCCTATTCATCTTGGCACTATGACAAGTACCAGCAAGAATACGACCCCGGATAGAAACAGTGCCAGTGAAAGGGCATTTCTTATCAATATAAGTTCCTAGACAGGCAGACAAGTCATGCTTTGTCAGTATCAGATAATAATACAAATCAGTGAAATATATAATTTCAATGATCTCAGCTTGCTGCCATATGAAACATGAGCAAATATCTTCATATGATTGCAAAAGAAAATTCCTTGAGTTAAAGTAAAAGCACAGCTGAACCATTGATATGAAACAACTAGAACATCCAGAACATGGCTAACACTAGAGGTTAACCTCTAAACTCATTCCCCTCCCCCTCTCTTTTTCTACACTCCCCTTCTTAAAGAGAATATCTTAATTACATCAATTGCCCCATGTAAAATAAAGGCTACTGAAAGTGAAAGTAAAACCGTGTAATAACGAATTCACAAACAATATGGACATGAATTGCATTGGCACGAATGCTAACAAGTTCAAGGTAGAACCCAGCAAGCAGGTCCTGTAAACTACTACCTGACTTAAGATCTATCTTAATGTATGCTAAAAAGACATTTGCAATATTCACCCATGTCACCAACCTGACACTATAAAGACAGGCATATTTCACAGATCATGGATAAATCAGAACAGCTATAAATACGTTGGTTTAAGAACATGACCACAATTATATGGAAAATCCAGTAAAACAAACATACTGAGAGGCAATTACTAGAATGCACAACAGATATAAACATATTAAACCAAACGTTTAACAAAGCATCAAATTAGAAATGTTAAAAGTAAAACCTCCTATGGCCTCTCTAGGCGTCTTGAATCCCAGCCCAATACTCTTCCAGAATCTGTTCCCTCCTTTTCCAGGCCTCTTTCCTTTCCCGGATTTCTTGGAGCTGCAAAATTTGGCAGCAAATTTATGACGATCAAAACAAATAGATTAACATTTTCTCCGAAAGAGGAAGCGATATGGAGCACGTTATAATTGTCAAAGACACTAACAATGAATCCCTCAATAATTTCCTCTAATCAAACATGTAAGCTAAAGCAAATGATTATACCAAAGATAACACATTCGAATAAACAAGTGATAAGCTTACCAGAGAAACACCTTAGGTTGCTTCAAGAACGCCTTCTCCGTCTGCAAAACAAGCAACGATACGAATTTTCAGAAATAAAGGAAACAAACTCTTAAGTAACAACAAAGTTTGAATGGAAGAGAGATCCGAACCTGTTCCGCCATTGTTATCGGCTCAAGGTGACTGGTACGAAGCCGAAATAAAAAAGGGGCACCCCAACACAGCTCGCAAAAACCCTAATCCAACTGGTCAGTGGTCAGTTAGAAGTAGGGGTTTTAGGTTTATTAAGTAAGGCAACGATAGATTTTGTATGACCAAAATTACCCCTTCCCTCTTTTTGTGTTTTGGCCCTTTTCTTTTTAAGTAAGGAAAAAAAAAACACGTCCTTTCTTTGAGGTGTGCAGTATTTTTTTTTCCTTTAAATATTTTTCAGTAAGGTGGCCTGCTTTTTAATTTTTTTTCGGTAATCTTTTTAATCTTTCAATAATTTTATACGTGATATTCCAATATATAATATATAAAAATAAAATATCTCTTTGCACTGAAATATGTTTTTTTATATTATGTGATTATTATATTAATATATATAATTATTATATATAAAATATTTAATTATTTACGTATTGTATAATTATCATGTAACAACATAGGCCAAGGAATATATTCATCATTGCACATAACAAAAGGAAATTTAACAATTGGGTATTGAATATTGTGTAATGTAGAAGTCAAGATTTTAAATATCAATAAAAATAGGAAGTGAGCTACCTTTGTCAAGTAAATTTTAAAAGAACCACTTTCTAAAGATTTTGTTTTTTTTGGGTGCAAATGCAAGATTTAGCAAATGTTATTTACAAGATCAGCATCCATTTCATTTCGAGGGTAATATTTCAAAACCTAGATTCATTGGCTACCATAGGAACCAGAAACACAATATCTTAGCATCGATCACTCTCTAATATTTTATATTAGTTATTTATCATATAATATTAAACAGACTGACTTTTCCACCTTATATTGAACAAGGAAATATACCTAAGCTGCGATGGCGGAAAATAAAAGCATTGATAAATGATATTAGTCTGGAAGAGGACCACGTCTTACTTTAAAATACCCCCTGGAGGTTGCCATTATTTTTGGATTACTTTTGAAATCCTCCGGAGTTTATAATGGAAAAAAAGAAAAACTATAACCCTTTAAAAGGATCACTAGTAACAGGACAAAATACTTTACATCAGAAACTTTTTACTGGCATGAAATGGTGAGGTTAAAGGCTAGTACTGTATAAAAACCGCACGGATCATATCATAATGCCATGTGCGGGGTCCAAAAGAAAGGTCACCCAGATTTTTTTTTTTTTTTTTTAAAAAAAGTATTAACTGAAAACAGGCAAAAACTTGTGTATCTAGGCTCCTCGGGTCCTTGTTTGGTTGTCTACTACGATATGCCATCACTGTCAACTGTAACTTGTGTACAAATATATATTCCCAACTTATAATACAGATCCTGAAAGCTGTTTCAAGTCGCACGAGCATTGAAATGTCTGTTCAGCAGTAACAATGCAGCCTTGATATATTCTATGAAATCATTCACTCTGCAATAAGAGGAAAATTCCATGTTAGTTTCAACAGGATGAAATCAATGATTGAAATAAACTAATAAATTTTGCTGGTTAAGAAAATGTTTGAGAGGGCTACCAGCCATTGCAGGACTTGACAGATTGGCACCCAATTGGGCTGGCTTAGCCCCTTCCTTAGGGGGCCAGCCATGAGGGCTTGTCAGGCACACCCACGAGGCTCAGGTGCTTACTCATATAACAACGTCACTACCATTCCTAGAATTGGGTATAACAACCAGTTTCTAACTTTCTGGACGTGCGCATTGGTATGCCATGAGTTCAAAATGCCAAAAGATTTTGCAAACACATACACACACAAAGCGCTCATGCAGGAAACCAAAGCGCACAGAGAGGCACCCTATCCAAATGTGAAAATTCTAAAAGTTTCATATGCTTTTGCAAATTCTTCCATGTACCTCATCTAATGATAGCTTGAATATTTTTGCTCAATAATCCTTGCAAAAGTATAAATATCTAACAAAAATAACAGTAGCTAAACAACCAGAACAAGAAGCCTAAATCCTAATTAATTCAGTTAAGAACTCTCAATGTATGCTACTTCAAGGGAGAAACTTGGCTTTCACTTAGGAATATCTGGTGCATGAAGATACTACTAAAATTTCAAAATGCACAATAAGTCAGTTTTCACTCACAGATTTGACACAAATGGAGTTCTTCCATATTTTTCACCAACACCAATACACATATTAGACACTAGGCAGCAACTTAATATAAGGAAAATAGGATTAGATTGGTCTTTGAAAGAAGCATACTTTTGAGTTTTGTCCACGTAACTGAAATACATGCATCTACATTTGTATTTCTAAATAAATAGAAAGATAAATAGATTGATCAACATATACAAGAGACCAAGAGAAGAGCAACTGTCCGTATCAGATTCAAGGGAAGCAACCAAAGCAAAGACCTTGCTGTGTAGTACTAAAACATGAGGGCATTTCAGCGCTTATCTATGTTAATAATTACATTACCTTTTGACGTTTTGAATTTGGAGAAGGAGGAGGGGTAGGACACCGGCGTGATGAAGCACCCGTAGTTGAGTGCTCCTCGGCCTGCATTCACCAAAATGAAACTCAGATATTAACTTGTAGTTAATATGGCATAAATAAGCTCATATACTTAGAATCTAAGTTGGTGGATCTCTAACCCTCAGGGTAGATAGAATATTGAAACAAGAAATTTTTTGAGGAAAAAAAGTTGCAAATATGACAATCTTATAACTATTAATGCAGTGAACTTACTTGAATTGAAGAAGCATTTTGAATCCCGGCATAAGAAACATCAGCACTATCAGCATGTGTTGCAGTGAGCCTGCTGGCTGTATTTTGGGATATAAGAGGCATGACTTGATGAAGCAAATTAGACAAGAAGGTTCCATCACCAAAACTATTGTCTGTTTCTTGTGTGTTAGAAGACATTTCAGGTGTTTGTGCATGTGGGGAGGTGGTACTTCTAGCCAAATTCTGGCAGACAGCAACATGAGCAATCAGCAATTGTCAGTCACAGTTCATGGATATTGATGGATGAAACAGCATACCCTCCAGACTTCCAGTTACTACCTCCATCCCCCAACCCCCCCAAAAACACACACGCACAAAAGAAGACAAAGAAAAACCAAAAGGGGCAAGAGAGAGGAGAGAGAGAATGAGACCAATACCTCAGCAAAAATATGCTGACCATTAGGTACGCCCTCTGAACCACCATCACCTGAAGATAAACTAAAATCAACATATGTAGGTATGCAAGAACAGAAACATAGGGTCTCCAATCTCAATTACCACTTCTTTCCTTTATTATTTTGAAAAAGGATGGGACATAGGGCTTCCAAACTTCATATTTTACTGACCCTAGTAAGTTAATGCAATTATAATACTTGAAACACTACATCTAATCCACAGGCACAGTGATACATCCAGGGCATACACACAGGATATGATATTAGTGTAGGAATACAAGGATAATGCTACTAGTTATATAAATCGGACCCCAAAAACTTGTTTCCAGATGATGGAGCCAGTGAAAGAACACCAAAGATCTACCATTGATATAGTGGCACGGGTGCACAGAGTACTGGAAAAACATGATAAGAATGTCTTTACTTTTGAATATTGGCAGTAACATTATTAACTTAAGACATAAATAAAAACTGAATGAACAATTTAGGTGTATTGTACTCTATATCATATATTGAGATTTCAAGTACATACCAAAGCATAAATTGTTAGGAATTAATGAAAATTTGCAATGCCTCTGAATTACATATAAAATCCATTCAGGTGATTTTTTGTCAAATTGCTGGGAGTTATTATGCATTTACCCAGTTGGACATTGAAGAGCATAAACTGCTCCACAGGATATGGTCAGTGGCGATGTTCCTATCTCTTTCCAAGTTTTAGCCTCACATAAGGGTAAAGCAACTAGAGCAAATAGACCTTTGAATTATGTCAAATCACTTTGAAATGCCACATTTACCATTAGGTCCAGAAGACACATTGCTCTGTCTTCGTTCTGCATATCCGGGACTTGTCTGCCTTCTAGACTCTATTATGTTGTTTTCATTAGGTGATGGCGACCTCCTTGAACCATTCAGGTTTCCTGCAGAATTGCGAGACAGATTTGATGGGCGTCTAATTTGCGCAGGTAAAGCTCTAATCACTCTCACAGTCCTGACAGGTCGTATTTCAGACTCCCTGTGCAAAGGATTTGCAGAGACTCTAGCAGTAGCTGTGGAACTAGCACTACCAGACACAACAGAGTCCATTTGTGCAGGTGATTCGGGTGCACCAGTTGGCAATACTGAACCTATTGATAGTAATCAAAATAAGACGAAATATTAATGACATTCATAGAAAAAATTAGGGGTGTTAAAAAGATATAAAAGCATGGAACAAATAGGATAGAATCTATATTTCAAAAACAAACATATATATAATTGCAATAAACTAAATTAAAATGCATACATCCTATAAACAGGAAAAAGAACCAAAAATCACTGCATTAGCACATTGATCATGTGACCTACATATAAAGTACCTATTTGCATTCTTGCATCCAGATTCCTTGCGGGAAAACCAAAACCAACAAGGGTTGCCCCAAAATTTCTTCGTTGCTGGATGTGATCTAGCTGTGCATAATTTTAAAAGAAAAAGTAAAAACAAAAGGAGTGGAGGAGATAGAACTCTGTCTAATGGACAAAATTTTTGGAAAAATCAATTATATTGAAGTTCAATACCTGAACTGTTATGGGATTAGGACCAGAACTAGATATAAACAGTGCTGGTCCAGCATTAACCACAACATCTGCCTGCAAAATGCAAGTCAGAAACTCAGAATAGAATTCAAGTACAGGTCTTATCTAGCCAATATGAATCCACAATCAAAACTAACTGGAGTTCTATCCTATCTGAGCTACTTTCTTTACTATCCCTTTCTGAACATCCCTAACTGCAATGGCCAAAAAACAAATATGGAACCCCTGATGCATGTTCTAATAAACTTGATTCTTAAATGAAAAGGAAACGGAAACACACCGCTGTCTGGCCCATTCGCAAGGTCATAATTGCTCGACCAAGCTCAAGCAGCAAAGCACCCACTTGATGCAAAAGCAATCCTGATCTATGTGCATTTGATTGGATACTCATCTGTGCTAATGAACCAGTCCCATTTCCTTGATCCTCCATCTGTCTTCTAAGATTCTGCAGATGATAAAAAGTGACAGAATATTTAAGCAGTCACAGATGCAAATATTCATTTAGCTTATAAAAACTTGATATCACAACCCTATAAAAGCTTACACATCCAGGGGCTTCAGTATATATGATAAAAAAAAATTTGTTATTTCGATGCCAAACATGAAGGAACCTTGAATTTTAAGAATTCAAAAACCAAAACTGCAAAAGGAAGAACTCTTCCAATATATTTGGAACAACAGCTTTAATACAATAACTTAAATATCAATCCTTTAAGAGGTTTCAAGCCAACAGATCCATAGACCTTACTATACATTAGAAAAATATTTTCTTTACTTGGATATCACATATGAAGCCATCTTGAATTCTATAAATTTATTTATTCTCTATATACATGAAAAGAAAACAATATGACAATAATTCCCACTACACATGGAAGAATGGCTGAACAGCTTGAATAGAACAACCTAATGAGCTCATGGTCCAGATGTTCCATTTCAGAATAGTTCAACAGATCCAAACTAAGAAGAAAAAGCAATTGGAGCCATGGTTCATAAAAGGTATGCAGTGTTATTTGGTAAAAATGTGAAGAAACATATTAAACTTGGACATATACCAACAGAAATTCTGCAACTTGTTCAACTAATAATTGTCTTGTAGATTGTATCACTGCTGCCAATGACACTGGATTTGGTAGCCCATTTGGTCCGGCAGTGTTAGAATCTGGTTCACCACTTGCATTACTTCCAGCAGAGTCAGAACTTCTTTGACCTCTAACTGAAAGTGCACAATTCAACCGTAGCAAGATTGTAATGATTCAAAAAATAGACATAAACTAGGCAATCTAACAAAAGCACAGATTCAGAGACAACCTACCAATGGAACTAAATTCTTGTCTTAAATGACTGAGGTACTCGGTCAAAGTAGTCAAAGAATCTGGAAGCACCTGTATACACCACCAATTATAATTATGTAGCAGAAAGCACAACCACCACCACCACCACCCCCCACCCCCCCCAAAAAAAAAAAAATTCTTATTAATGGAGACATCACTTTTTGAGCTTTGGAAATAAGATTTACTCAAACACTTACTGGTGGCTGCAAAGGCACTGAAGAAACAGCTGAGGGCAATGATGAGGAATTATTGTTTTGAGAACTAGACTGAACTGTTACTGCACCCAGCTCAGATTGCTGTCTTCTGGAATCTCTAAAGTCACTAGAACCATTCCCCCTTGACAGCCCCTCCAAGGAAGAATCCTGTCAGCAAGGAAAAATCATGGAACCACTTACATAGTATACATTTAATAATTCTGAATTTAATGTCCATACATTAAAATTAAATAGATGAGGAGGATCCCACCCACCACCACCACCAAAATAACTACAAAACACAGGTGGTAACAATATTTACCCCAGGGTCAACCATTTTGCTTACATTTCCAATGATTGTCATTCCAAAGGAGTTGAGAAAACTTGAGAAAATCTGCCAAATGGAACAAGAAACCAAGATATTTAAAATAAGAAGACAACTACCGAACAGAGCAATGAAAAATCATAAATGGAAACAAGACTAGTCATAACCATGTACTTACCTGAGTCAAATCCGGAAGGAACCCAACATCTTGATCAGAAATATCTACCATAGTAGGGAGTGATTGGCTATAGCCATTAGTTGAAACAGGACTGGTGGCTGCAAATTATGTTCAACAGTAACATTTTAATGGCAAAAAATTTCTCACCAAAATTCTGCAAGAAATTATTGCAGGAATCAAATTCAGAAAAGGGACACTTCTCTAAACCAGAACTAAATAATATGTTTGGAACTGCAATATGAAACCACAAAAGGGGGAAAAAAAACAGATAGAGTACTTCGAGAGTCTGAATTTAGGCAAAGAAGGAAATTAAAATATGGTAGGAACGCCAAATGTTGCTTACCTGCACGAAATATATTTTCAAGTGAGATATAAGGTAGGCTCACTCATAAGATATTTCATGCTGCTCCAAACCACTAATAGGTATCTCAACCCACTAGAAAGCATGACAAACTAACATTAATCACACTATTCAGAAAAAATTCCTCATATTTGTTATCAATCATCTTCAACTTCAGTGCCAAACTTTTCCCACTAAATTAGATTTTTGGACAAATTTAGTGATTATAATGTTCAGGAAATTTATATAGAATTTTCGACAGAGTATATACCAATGACCGACATAACTGGATGACTGTTTTCCACACTCACAAAATATGACCAACAAAACTCCACTTTTACTTGAAAAAGCATGATGAAAAAGAAAGCTAATGACTGGGTAAATTTTGATGCACCAAATATTATGAATGAGCCGATAGCCATCAGTTCCGTCAACAACGTATATACTATGTAGATGTTTTACAAACTTTAGGGCAAAATAATTATAGTAAATGGAAGGAATTTTCTTGGGAGTATAGTCGTTTT
Organism: Cercis canadensis; assembly: GCA_003255065.1. Classification (NCBI taxonomy): domain Eukaryota; kingdom Viridiplantae; phylum Streptophyta; class Magnoliopsida; order Fabales; family Fabaceae; genus Cercis; species Cercis canadensis. Next base: position 287,905 of record QAOA01007503.1, on the reverse strand, counting down.
AGTTCAATGTTCCAATGAGATTCCACAGCCAGGCTTTGAACAATGTATGAATTATACACATGTAATAAGTAGAAGCAAAATTTCATACAGCCAACCTGGATGATCAGCAAAGCTCTGCGATGCTGATGGAATTGGTTGTCTGACAACTAAATGCAAAGTGTGACCATCTTCTACATCTAAATACAATTAACAGGAAACTTGAGTCCATATGAAATAAGGCATGCATTAAAAAAAAGCATAATAAATATGTTCCACGAACTGAAAAAATAAATTATATTAGCACTTTGAGAAGACCAAGTTGCCCAACTTCACTCAGTAAAGAAAACGGATAAGATCTATACCCAGCCAAGAGAATCAACCTTAATTTCAGAAAAAAGATGTATGTATCAGTTTGAAGAGAAAGTATATTTGGTATCAATTAAATAAATTCAACTACCAGTACTTCTCCGGTTTTGAAAATATTTCTCATTTATATTTCCACTCCTAACATTCACTGGACACTGGACAACCTATAATTGGCATTGATCTGAAATAAATCATCATAAAAAGAATATAAACGGTGATAATTCAAAGAGCATACGATAAGCTGAGAGGAGCTGATCATCTTTCAATACTCTTCCACGGCATATCAAGCGCTGCTGATCTGATACTACGCCAGTTACTATAGCAACCTCTTCCTTCAACCTTGGAACAGGAACCTGCAGATTGACTCAAATGAGAAAATAAAAAGAAAAATGCAAATGAACAAATGAACTGTCACAGGCAAGAAGGAAAAGAATAGATTCCTGCATTGGCAGCTTCAAATATTGGTGCAAATTTTTTTGGCTCAAGAGATTAAGAGTAGCAATAAGCAAGTCATTTGAATTACACTAATAACCAATAAGAGAGTATATTTTATTTTAATATTAAGGTACTGCAAAATAGAACAGAAAGAGAGATAAAACGTCAATAAATTCTAAAAGAAAATGCAATGAGCGGTTTCAGCTCCAAAGAAAGAAGGCCAGTTTCTATGCTGGTTAAACAACAAATGAGAATATGTTACTTACACATTTATCTACTCGCAATGTGTAAGTATTAGAATCCAAGGTCTTAATCTTTATCTCAACAGTGGTTTCTAAGCATTGAGCCTCGCTATTCCCAGAAATCAATCCTTCATCACAATCTCCACTTCCCATCTTCAAACTTATACCAATGCCTGAAATTTTCAATGACAATAAGAAAATTACAAAATTGTATACAAAATGAGCAAGTCTGCAATGAACTGAATAATTTATGGGTGTTTCTCCTACTCTTCTGAGAAGAAAAATGATGTGCAAAGAGAGTAAGCCAAGGGGAAAAAATACCCAACAAGCTGCAAGCTAATATTCATAAAGTATTGGAATAAACAAAAAGAAATTTGCACTGTGAATGGGTCTACCACCATTTAGGAACCTATCCAGACCATTTCAAAACAAACAACTATGATACATTGGTTGGACTAACACTGCTGAAGTGGATGACTATTTTAATGCCAGATGAGTAGCAAATAATAATATCATCTATGTCAGATTGAAGGAGGATGTGACCAGCAGCCACTAGACAACCAGTGGAGGGACAAGAGACAAACTGGAGATGAGAGATGGTTGGTGATCGGGGTATAATAAGGGTAACACATACAAGGCTTGAGCTTATGTGATCAATTACTACCAAATACTAGGATATTATTCCGTGATACAAAGTTCCAGTGCATAAACTCTTCCTACATTGTCAGTTCTTTTTCTTTTTTCTTTTTTGTTTCTTTTTTTTTTTTTGCTGAGTCCTAGATTGTCAATTATTATTTCTCAACCCCCACCAGGGAACCAAAAGACTTTGTTGAGAGTTGAAGAAATACAAATGTTTAATGCGCCCATCTTGTCTCTACAAGGTACAAATTTTCTTTGGTTCCACATATCCCAGATGAAGCCTAAAGGTGTGCATAGAGGTAAAAGTGAGAGGAATTGACGAAGAAGAGCGACGAAAGGCAATGTTTCACAAAACAAAAGCTGCGTCTTGACACTTGATATGTTGCTCAAATTTCATTCCTCGTCTTCCATCCCTCTCAATTTGACCCCCACAAGCATAGCGTTACTGTATTAAACACAACAGAAGTTAAAAAAGTAAACTTTACCCTAGAGGAGGAAAAATGACTGTAAATTCAAATTCAGATAATTTCAGAACCAACTAGTCCTATGTACTGATGGGGAGCCTCAGTCTGTAACTCTCGGAAACAAAATTTTTCTAGATGGGCTATTGTTAATTCTGATCAGCTAATCAGTTCATTGACTTCGCAGGGTAATTCGCATTGTCAAAGCAAATTGGTCGGATTAGTTCCTCTGAATCAGAAACGAATATAATGATGCAATCTCAGTCCATATCAAAATGCGTGTATTTATAGATCGAGCAGACCAAGATATTATATATTCAGAAGGAGCATAAAAAAAATAACAAAGAAAATGATACCTCGGACTAACAACGTTGACGAGGAAGGAGGAGAGAGAGAAGAGGCTGAAGCTCCAAGGCTGGGTTTTTTTTCACTCGTTCTCTGTGACTGTGTATCCCAAGCGGCGCGGGTCGTGAACTTTCTGCCGAACGTTTTTATGAGCCTTCGTTTGGTCCGTCGGATTAAAATACCTCTTGATGACTCAATATAGAAAATATATTTTCTTCTGTGACGAGAAAAAATTTGCCCTAAGCGGTTTCGTCTGTCTGCTGACTCACTTATTAGCTGTGGTGTAGTGATTTTGGCTCATTTGTAGGTAGTTAGGATTTGGATCCAGTCATGTCACTTGAGTCATGTTGCTCAGATCTGAGCCGTTCATTCCATTAAAGCTCATTTCAACCATTAAATATTAATGTGTTTTAATGGTTGAAANAATTTGCCCTAAGCGGTTTCGTCTGTCTGCTGACTCACTTATTAGCTGTGGTGTAGTGATTTTGGCTCATTTGTAGGTAGTTAAGAGTTTAAATCGTCTGATGAAAAAAATAATAACATTGGTAATTAGAAAAATAGAAACAGCAAAAATGGGCAATTTGACTAAAATAATACAATTGGACAAATTATTTACCTAAATGGTGTACATTTGAAACTATTTACCTAAAAATGGCAGTTTTGATTTTTTTAATAATATTTGAATTTGAGTTGATCACGTTTTTGAGTGTCAAAACTGTGAATGAACTAAACACGGTTTAGAAATTTTTTCACCAAAGCGTGATTACTGTTAACCCAAAATTTTTGCCAATTCAAGTCACGGTTTTGAAGGTTTGAGATCACGGTTTTCCTTCATTTTTTGTCACGGTTTGACATGTATTTTAGTTATAGTTTTAGGACAAAGGGGGTCACAGTTTTGCCTATTATTTAGATCACGTCTTTGTTCAAAACTGTGACTACAAATAAACCAAAAATGTGACTTCAAATAGGTAAAAACATGACTCAAATAGGAGCAAAACCGTGACTTGAATTGCACCAAAAGCGTGACCAGAAATGAAGCAAAACCGTGACCTCAAACCTCCAAAACCGTGACTTGAATTGGCAAGAATTTTGGGTTAACAATGATCACGCTTTGGTGAAAAAATTCCTAAACCATGTTTAGTTCATTCACGGTTTTGACACTCAAAAACGTGATCAACTCAAATTCGAATATTATTAAAAAAAAATTAAAACTGCCCCTTTTAGGTAAATAGTTTCAAATGTATACTATTTAGGTAAATAATTTGTCCAATTGTATTATTTTGGTCAAATTGCCGCAAAAATGAAAACTGAGCACATAACATTTAGATTTAGGTACTTTATGGATGGTCAGTGGTACTGAAGTCATTTTGTCTTTTCTACTAAATACCTAAATTTAATATTACGAACATACTATTAGACAGCTTGTATATGAAGATAGTTACAGCTCGTATAAGAAGTTAGTTGTGTGCATGTGTACAACAAGTCAAATAACAGATTCATTTAGAGTTAGTTATTTTAAGCTTAAACCTGATTGGTTGTAGATTATTTTACATGTCAGCTGTAGGTGTTTTTATATTACTGATACATACTGTAATTCATTCATTTTCAGAAAATACAAAAGATATTTTCCATATTTGATCTGTTTTCTCTCTGATCTTTTCTGATCTCCTCTGGTTCAATATGGTATCAGAGCAAAACTGCTCTTCCATTTCTGTGCATTGAAGATCAATTCTATCATCTTCATCATTTTTTTTCTCTCTTTCACGCTCATTGATGGCGAATTCCTCCATTGATGATGCTTCAAATCCAATGTATCTTCATCCTTTAGATTCACCAAGGCTACATCTAGTCTCCCAGGTACTTACAGGCGACAATTACAATTCATGGTGCAGAGCCATGCGCATGGCATTGTTGGCCAAGAATAAGCTTGGCTTCGTAGATGGATCAATCCAGGTCCCTGAGGCAAGCGATGTTCAACTCTCATTGGCTTGGAATAGGAATAATAATATTGTTGCTTGTTGGTTGCTAAACTTGGTGTCCAAGGAGATCACTGCCAGTGTGATATATTCTGCCACAGCTGCAGACATTTGGAAGGATCTTCAAGAACGGTACCAGCAACAGAATGACCCTCGAATTTTCCAACTAAAGAAAGAATTGGTTAATCTTTCCCAGGGCTCAATGATAGTGGGACAGTATTTTACCAAACTCAAAGGAATCTGGGAAGAACTTGGGGAATATCGTCCAAATTGCAACTGCACTTGTGGAGGTGCAAGGCCAGTTGTTGAGCACCTACTCCAAGAACATGTATTATGTTTCTTAATGGGGTTAAACGATTCTTTTTCCCATGTCAGAGGACAACTTCTCTTAATGGATCTTTTTCCCCCAATAAACAAAGTTTTTTCTTTAGTTGTTCAAGAAGAGAAGCAAAGAGAAGTTGGAAATTTGTTGACTCCTTCTGATGTTCAAGTTGCCTATGCAGTCACACATGGCAGAAACAATTCTGATGGGAAGCAAACATTTGTCAAGAAAGATAGACCAATGTGTGCTCATTGTGGTCTTCTTGGTCACACGAAAGATAAATGTTACAAGCTTCATGGTTATCCACCAGGGTATACCCCAGGATACAAAAAAGGCAGACAGGCAGGCCATGTGAATCAGCTTTCCCATGTCAATCAAAATCAATCCATGGATTCTTTTCTGGAAATGTCGTCACAGCAATATCAGCAATTAATTCATTTGCTTCAGAGCCAGTTGTCACAGGATGCGATTCCTTATGTGGACACTTCTGAAGAATCAATCCCCACTGGTATGATTCTTTCCATTGTTAATGATAATTCAGTTGTCAATTCTACCTCTTGGATCATTGATTCTGGAGCAACTTCACACGTTTGTCATTCTATAAAATTCTTCAATTCTTACAAGCATTTGAGTAATCATTTTGTTACTCTTCCAAACAAATCACAAGTCTCAGTTTCTGCTATTGGCACAGTCAAATTGTCACCTAATTTCATATTGCATAACGTCCTTTATATACCAGCTTTTCATGTCAATCTCATATCAGTAACTACCTTGTTGAAACATTCTTCTTTAACTGTTACTTTCCACAATGATTCCTTCCAAATCCAGGATCCCAAAAGATCGAGGATGATTGGCAGAGGTGATCTGTGTGAAGGCTTATACATCTACCACGCCCCTTGGGATTTCAACAAGTTGGTGCTGATATAGGAAGGGTACATGCTGTTCAAAATTCTTCTCACAATTCCATTGTAAACAGTCAATCTAGTGATTTTGTTTTCAATTCTTCCAATTGTATTTCAGAAGTTCATAGTTCCAGTCATGCTCACTTATGGCATGCACAATTAGGCCATTTGTCTGATAAAGTGTTAAAACTCATCAGTAATAAAATTCCTTTTTCATATCTAATGCATTATTCTTCACACACTTGCCAAGTTTGTCCCATTTCCAAGCTTCAAAGATTATCATTCACTTCCTCACACAATATGTCCCCTACTTCATTTAATCTCATTCACTGTGACATCTGGGGTCCCTTTCATCATCCCACTCATGCTGGTAAGCAATATTTCCTTACGATTGTTGATGATTGCACAAGGTTCACTTGGCTTTATCTACTTAAGCATAAGTCAAAAGCTACAAATGCCATTATCAATTTTTTTGCTATGGTTACAACTCAGTTTGGTAAGACAATCAAACAGATAAGGACAGACAATGCCAAAGAGTTGACTTTGACCAATTTTTTGCAAAAAGAAAGGATTATTCATCAGTTTTCCTGTCCCTATAGACCTGAGCAGAATTCGGTGGTTGAAAGAAAGCATCAACACTTGTTAAACGTGGCACGAGCCTTAATGTTCCAGTCCAATATTCCTTTGAAATTATGGGGTGAATGCATAGCCACTGCAGTTTTTCTCATTAACAGAACTTCATCCCCACTCCTCAAAAATCAATCTCCTTATCAGATTCTTTACAACAAGGAACCTGTTTATGATGCATTAAAGGTGTTTGGCTGTCTTTGTTTTGCTTCCACTCTATTACATGTCAAGAATAAATTTTCCCCCAGAGCAGTACCTGCTATATTCATGGGATACCCTTTAGGTTACAAGGGCTACAGATTGTACAACCTTCAAACCAGAAAGTTCTTCATCTCACGTGATGTCATTTTCCATGAAACAGTATTCCCATTTCAAGCTCTCCCACACACTACTGAGACACCTGATATGTTCCATAATGTGGTCATCCCCAATCCTCAACCTGATAGTACTGCTGCTTATATTGTCCCTACTAATGCTTCAGTCACAGCTCCTGATAGTACTACTGCTCATATTGTCCCTACTGATGCTTCAATCACAGCTCCAGATAGTCCTACTGCTCATATTGTTCATACTGATGCTTCAGTCACAGCTCCTGCTATTGTCACAGTCCCTGAGATTGCATACCCTCGAAGAACGAGTAGAACCATCAGAAATCCTTCTTATTTGCAGGATTATGTATGTTCACTAGCAGATCCCACCATTCCTTATCCAATTCAGAAGGTAGTCACTTATGACAGATTATCTACTTCTTACAAAGACTACATCTTACATGTGTCCAATATCTATGAGCCTCAATTTTATCATCAGGCCATCAAGTTTCCTGGAGGGCAGCCATGCAAGAAGAATTAAATGCCCTCGAAGCTAATAATACTTGGACAGTAGTTCCCCTCCCTAAAGACAGACATACTATAGGTTGCAGATGGCTCTATAAAGTCAAATATCAGGCCAATGGTCATTTGGACAGATATAAAGCTAGGCTGGTTGCCAAAGGTTATACACAGCAGGTTGGCATTGATTTTTTGGACACCTTTTCCCCTGTGGCCAAAATCACTACTGTCAGATTGTTGCTCTCAGTTGTAGCTGTCAAACAATGGACCATGCTTCAGCTAGATGTGAACAATGCATTCCTAAATGGGGATCTCTTTGAGGAAGTCTATATGCAGTTGCCTTTGGGTTATCAAGCTCAGGGGCAGAACATGGTGTGCAAACTTAACAAATCCCTCTATGGACTTCGCCAAGCCTCAAGACAGTGGTTCCATAAGTTCTCTACCACCTTGATTCACAATGGTTTCTCCCAATCTCACAGTGATTATTCCTTGTTTACCATTGGCAAAGGTGCCACACTGGTCCTTCTACTTGTATATGTCGATGACATAATTCTTACAGGTCATTCTGTCAAGCATGTCCATCATGTCCAACTCCTACTGCAGAAGTTATTCAAGTTAAAAGTTCTTGGTGACTTGAAGTATTTCCTTGGATTAGAGATTGCTCATTCTGTCAAAGGCATCTCTCTCTCTCAAAGGAAATACACACTGCAACTGTTGGAAGATACTGGCTTTTCAACATCCAAACCAGTTCAAATTCCAATGGATCCTCACTTAAAACTCAATAAGACAGATGGTGACTTGACTAGATGCCTCTTTGTATAGGAGGTTAATTGGCCGTCTCATGTACCTCACCATATCCAGGCCTGACATTAGCTACACTGTCAATAAGCTCAGCCAATTTATGTCTTGTCCTCGAACTCCACACTTGAATGCAGTCCATCATCTCCTACAATATCTCAAGTCCTGTCCAGGTCAAGGAATTTTCTTTTTTGCCTCTTCCTCCCTGAAAATCACAGCTTTTGCTGATGCTGATTGGGGGAGTTGTGTTGATACAAGGAGATCAACCACAGGTTACTATGTTTTCATTGGACATTCTCCAATCACTTGGAAATCAAAAAGGCAACCTACTGTCTCCAGGTCTTCTGCAAAAGCTAAATATCGTGCCTTGGCCAATGTAACTAGGGAGCTCCTGTGGCTCAGACAACTCTGCAAAATTTTTGAGCTTCAAGTTCCTTCAATCATGGTTTTTTATGACAATCAATCTGCTATTCATTTGGCTTCCAATCCACTGTCTCATGAAAGGTCCAAACATGTGGACATTGATTGTCACTTCATTCGTGAACATGTCCATTCTGGTTTTCTCAAGCTTGTCCATGTAGCCTCTCAACACCAACTCGCTGATTTGTTAACCAAAGCCATCCCTGCCACTCAATTTTGCTATCTCTTGTCCAAGATGGGAGTATTAGACATTTATCTCCCACCTTGAGGGGGAGTATTAGACAGCTTGTATAGGAAGATAGTTACAGCTTGTATAAGAAGTTAGTTGTGTGCATGTGTACAGCAAGTCAAATAACAGATTCAGTTAGAGTTAGTTATTTTAAGCTTAAACCTGATTGGTTGTAGATTATTTTACACGTCAGCTGTAGGTGTTTATATATTACTGATACATACTGTAATTCATTCATTTTCAGAAAATACAAAAGATATTTTCCATATTTGATCTGTTTTCTCTCTGATCTTTTCTGATCATTTTTGATCTCCTCTGGTTCAATACATACAAAACAAAATTCAAGTTTACTTATTGGTGTACGATGTCTGGACTTTTATTATAAATAATATGTATTGTAATGTTTTTATCTATTTAATTACTTCTAACACATGTCCAGCTGTTGTTTTCTAGAAAACTAAATGTCTTGCTGTTTTAAAAATAAATAAAACAGTAGTATAAAATATTAAAATCTAAATCATACGAAAAGAAAAAAATTCACATGTCTAATTTTTTTATTTATTTTTTGGGTTTTTTAGTTCAAACGTAAAATTCGTACACTGAAAATGAATACTAATAGGAAGTGATATAATATGTAATAGTGAAAATAATTTTATTCCTTTTCTAAATTACATGATTTGTCTTACATTTTTAATTCATTCAACGTGGTTTTCAATTTATTTCAATATTATTATTGAAATCTATTACAATATTTTTTTTGGTTTACACTCAAAGTATTTCTATACTTTTTGGATATATGACTAATCCTTATTTAATTTAGAACGGGAGCAATAATCAATAAATATCTCCCCACGACTTCAAATATTCGAACTCATACATTTGGCCTAGAACACTTTGAGACTCAATTTGTTTCTACTGAGTCAACACCTTGTTGGTAAATCTATTACAATATTTACTTATTAAATACCAAATTAGGCACATCGTAATCTTATGATAAGTCTATTTACACACTGCTTCTTTAGTACAAATTCTTTTTTGTTTTTCATTCACCGGAGCCAATATTCCCAACACATTTACCAAATGTACGTCATGTTTTTTCTATGGTTCATAAAAGTTTCATAATGAGCNTAGAACACTTTGAGACTCAATTTGTTTCTACTGAGTCAACACCTTGTTGGTAAATCTATTACAATATTTACTTATTAAATACCAAATTAGGCACATCTTAATCTTATGATAAGTCTATTTACACACTGCTTCTTTAGTACAAATTCTTTTTTGTTTTTCATTCACCGGAGCCAATTTCCAACACATTTACCAAATGTCTTAACGTCATGTTTTTTCTATGGTTCATAAAAGTTTCATAATGAGCCAAAAACAGTAGTTAATTTTTTCTAAATCAAGAATTTTGAGGGATAACATAATAATTTAATAACAAACTATATTGCTTTGACATTCAAGTGACGTATAACGTATACATTCCACATAATAAAATTAGGTTGATATGAAAGTGATTGTGCGCGATCCATATTAAACATTTAAAGAACATGTTACATATGGCTGAACGTAAAAAGCAAAATACCATACGAATATATATGTTTAAAATTTTAAAGAGATGATTATCGGGCAAAATACATGTATGAAGCTTGTGAATGAAAGTGAAATAAATAATATTGTAACAAATTATTTTTTTATTGGAAAGAAAAAACTCTGTAACACATATGCATTTCTAAGTAATAATTATACAAAATTTAATAAAGACTCTATAGTGTGTGTGCACGCATGCATATGTGAGACTGTGAGTGCGCCCATGCGTGTATGCGTGCTATCATCCAATCATTGGAATACGTTCTAATTAAGTAAGGTTCGGTATTTTTTTGGTTTTTTATGAAGTGATTCCTACACTTTTGATGTGAGATTAATTTTGTTTTGGACTTCAGCAATGTCATGATCACTAGTGCTTCTAATAGAGGCTCAAACTCCTAACATTACCTCATAATTCACGTCACATAAACTTAATCTGCCAACTCAGCCACACCTAATAGTTATATTTCGATTATATATAATTGTTAGTTTGTGAGTATTGTGACTACATCTACTGAATGCTTATGAAATGTGGATATGTATGAGTTGATTGTTATTTATTATTACACGTCTTCCATCGACCACGTGACCAATAGCTGCATCTAAATAAGATGAACTTCTATATATGAATTCAACAGAATAAAACAATAACTATAGAAGTGACGAGGAAAATATGACGCTTGATCAATTTGGTCTTGATTGAGATTGCTTCCCATCTATATATACAACTAACTTAGCATGCTTAGCTTATTAACTAGTTTAAAGAATGTTGGCAAAAAAAAATAAACAATTGTAATAACTTACGAAATTGGGGAAATAAGATGCAATTGCTTGTCATCAACCACAAAAAATAAAATAAAAAATAGAGTGGAAAACTTTGAACTCGATTCCTAATTGCATTTAAAATGTATTGGGAGTCAAAGATATATGTCATTGAACATTTCTTCGAGTTTATCAACTATCCAAAGCATTGCTATGTATTATTTTCATTATATTGACAGTCAAAATTTTCTCTCATTTATTTTGTACATTGTGCTCAATTTTGTAATTTAAAAATTAAATTAAAAAAACAGAGTTACCAGGAAGAAAATATCATTAACTAAAACTAGAACCAACCTTTCATAGTCAAGTCATGATCCAGCTGCAATTTGGTAATGCAAGCTACGCCAGAAATAGCCCATTCGTTTACCAAACTAAAATATAACACGGAACACAAACATTATTTAAACCATCTATGAAAATGTTTGTAAATAACACTTGAACAAAACAAACGGCAAGGAACACATGAAATTAGTTCCTTCATATGCTCCATCTTTAGAATTTTGTTTTGGCGATTAGCTGACAAGCAAACAGTATATGTGTGCAATGCATCTGAGCCTTAATCTGTTGCTTAAAGGGTGACCAATTAGTTTTGGTTTTCTTGTGATTAATTCTAGCCGTTGATGATTCAAAATTCTCCTCAACGTACGTTTCAAATTTCTCAAACAAAGAAAAGAAGCAACTCAAACTTAATCCAATTCAGAAATATCAATATATCAATAAGAACATAAATTTGAATCTAATATACGGTTCTCCAACTATGACTTATAAATCTATCAGACCACATTTAATGAGTGATTAAGCTTATAAAGAATCTTTGGAAAAAATACCATGTAAATTTTTAGATATATTTTTACATTTATTTCAAAATTTTAAGTTTTGAGTTCTCAAAGAATCATAAATTTTCACATAAATCAATTTACATAACATATGTAAAGCCAACAATTTTTCGTAATACTGCAGAAACTCTTTAAGAGTAGATAGTAGCTTATATATATGTTGGGAATTAATATTGGGTTTTGCTATAACCAATTGTAAGGGAGGAACCCACCAATGATATATGCACACAAAATGTTTTAGAGAAATATTAGATTTACACCTCAAAATGTGTGTGGTGAGAAATTGGAAACATAACAAAAAAGAAAAAATATTTAAGGGTGTCTGTTTAAATTTTGGTTTATGTGAGCTAAGTTTAAACTTGTGTTGTAAAAATTGTGAATAGTGAAGTATGATATGTCTAAGATAACTGTTAGTTTCTGAGAAAGACTTGGGAAAAATTGTTGTGTGAGCTGAGAATAACACTTTTCAAAATATAAAAATGTGAGCCCCACTTTTATATGTCTTGAAGACTATTAGAGAGGGTGTAATCATTGACTAGATAGATATAAGTATGGATATGAAAAAAAAAATTGTCCATCCCATGTGTAAAATCTGATCAAAATCACATGTATATGAAAAGTCGTTTCGTTTGTTCTTCGCCGTTTAAAATGCTATCTGTTCCACGTACACGCAAAATGCTTCTATAAAAGGTTTCCTGCCGGGTGGCACCTATCCATTGTTATTCACAAAAACACTTCCACTACCCAAGCATTTTTCTCTTCAATCCTTGAAATTTCCCTTGAAACAAACAACAAATATATACCAAGGAAAATTATACATATATGGAACACTGTAAACTTGAGCATGATGATGAATGGGTCATAAACCTGAGTGTAGCCGTCGAAGAAGATGACTTTGAAGATGACGAAGAAGACAACCAGCTTGTTTCTACGGTTAGCATATTTGAAGTACCCAAAATTCTATTAAACTCCAAAACAGAAGCATACACTCCCCAAGTAGTTGCCCTTGGCCCATATCATCACCGCAGGCTCGAGCTCTTCGAGATGGAGCGCTATAAACTCAATTCTGCAAAGAGGGTAAAGAAGAACTTGAGGAATGACTTGAAGTTCCATGACTTGGTGAATCAAATTGCCCAATATGATCAACGTACACGCGCTTCATATCACCGTCATTTCAATTTCAACCAAGAAAAGCTTGCCTGGTTGTTTGCTATTGACGCCTCGTTCTTGCTAGAGTACCTCAAAACTTATGCCATTGATATTAGCTGGGAAGGCTCTGTTTCTCTTTCTCTAAATACAGTGTCTTTGAAGATGAACCATTTGATTGACCCCACAAGAAGGAAGGCTATGTACCATGCCATTCTTAGAGATATAATCATGTTGGAAAACCAAATTCCTCTTTCCTTGGTTAAAGAGGTTCACGTGTTTTGTCAGCAAGAGAATCAAAACGATGAGATATGGGTTAAAATGTTAATGGGTTTTTGCAAACACCTAGCACCCATTAAGTACTTTGATATCCAGAGTTTCGGAGAAGAGTGTTTCACAAAATCTCATTTGCTGGAGCTTTTGTATTATACAGTTGCACCCAGATTGCCATTCACAGCTCAGTTTGATCAAGAGAAGCCAAAGGAAGGGACCCAGAAAATGGGAAGCATTGCAGTTATTATAGGAGCATTTAGCTCAATCATTCAGCTTATATTCTTCATTATTTTCGCACCCATCCGCTTTCTGTTCAAAATTTGCAGGTCTGAAGTAGCCATTCTCTTAATAACCGTTCCATGGAAGATCATAGTTTACACTTTCAAGCTTCGTGGAAAGACTGCTCTAAACGACATCGCATCAGTCACAGGGAAAGTGCTAGAAGAAGCAGAGAAAGAAAAAGAAAATGTATCTCATGCCAAAGACGACAGCCCGTTGGTGGAAGAGATAGCAATCCCTAGTGTTACAGAACTCTCAAAAATTGGCGTCAAATTTTATCCAACACAAGGTGGTTTAAGCACCATAAAATTTGACAAATCTTGTGGAGCATTTCACCTTCCGGTTATCCATTTAAACGACAATTCAGATGTCATAATAAGGAACCTAGTGGCATATGAGGCCTGCATTGGACCAGAAGCTATGGTTTTTTCACGCTACACAGAATTAATGAATGGAATAATTGATACAGAAGAAGATGTGAGGATTCTAAGAGAGGCAGGGATTGTGTTGAATCGTCTCAAAAGTGATAAGGAGGTGGCGTCACTTTGGAATGGAATGACTAAGTCAGTGAGGGTGACCAAAGTTCCAATCCTTGATAAGGCTATTGAACGTGCAAATGAGTATTATTCAGCAAGTTGGAAGGTGAAGATTAAAGCTGCTATGAACAAGTATGTCTATCGCTCGTGGCCAGGTCTTACGTTTTTAGCTGCTAATGTATTGATATTGCTGTCTATTATAGAGACTTTTTGTTCGATGTATTCATGTTCCAAATGGTTAGATGCTTTATAAATATTTTTTTTTTCTATGATATTTCTGATACTTACGTGTAGTAGGTGTTATTTAAATCTGTACCGTGATACTACTTTTTAATTTATTAACTATAAAGATAGGAATAAAGAGTTTGAGACGTAATGACAATCAAAGATTATTTTACTATAGAATAAAATATATTTTTTAAATATCATTTTAATTATTGNATATTATTTTAATTATTAAATAATCACATTATTGATCAAATCAATGATTCGTAACATAAAAAATAATCACTTAAATGACTGATTTAACAAATAAAATAATTATTTGAGAACTAAAATTATATTTAATAAATAATTCAAGAACGAACGAATTATTTAACTCTTCATTATATTACTGAAGGTTTATACATACAAGATTGAAGATGCAAATGAATAAAACTCCATGGGTCTATGCTTGTACTTGAGTCCTTGACCCAATGCAACCCAAGGTATTGAACAGAGGGTTAAGAGTTTAAACCATCAATCTAATAATTATATTTTTTTCTATTTCATGAAAAAAAAAAATGAGAGTGACATAAATTGAAGCTAATGCTGGATCTAGGTCAATTATTTATTGGAAAATTCTTCTTGGATAGAGAGGGAATATGCAGTTAATTACCACTCATAAAAAAGAAAAGGCAACTTCAGAGTTTAGACTCTTTGGAACAGGTGGAAGACTGGAAGTGAAAGAAAAAATACCAAACAAAGAAAATTAATAGTTAAAACATTTAATTTGTATTTCTTGTGATTAACAAAAAAATTAGTAATAAATGAAAAAAAATTAATACAAGTTCCTCGTTGATCCCGTATAACAAAATTGTAGTAGCCTCGTTGCTAATGGGCTTTTGCAAAGACCTCGCTCCTATTTCCTCTGCTTTATCTTCTGGGCACTAACACGCCTTCTCTTGAAAATTTTCAAGTCCAAAATCGCCATGCTCTTTATTACTCTTCCATGCAAGCTCATAGGCCTTTTCAGCCTTGGCAGCAAAGCCAGTGTTGTAGACGAGATCACATCCTCTGCTCTGAACACAGCTGAAGAAGTAGAAAGTGTAGTACTGGAATACAGAAATGAAGAAAGCCCATTAGCTGAAGAGCTTGCAATCCCTAGTGTCTCTGAACTCACAAATGTTGGTGTCAGATTTCGTCCCACAAAGGGTGACTTAAACACTATGAACTTTGAGAAATCTTTTAGGAAATTTTCATCTCCCCGTTCTCCACTTAAACGACAACTCAGAGGTCGTATTAAGGAACCTAGTGGCTTCCATTGCACCAGAGATTATGGTCTTCACTCGCTATGCAGAACTTATGAATGGGCTAATTGATACGGAAGAAAATGTGAGTATTCTAAGATAAGCAGGGATTTTAAGGAATCGTCTTAAGAATCAAAAGGAGGCAGCATTGCAGTGGAATCAGTGAAGGTGACTAAGGTTCCTATCCTTGACAAAGCAATTGAGCATGCAAAATCTTATCATTCAGCAAGTTTGAAGGTGAAGGTTAAAACCGCTATGAAGAAATACGTGTATGGTTCGAGGCCCTACCTCACATTTTTGGCTGTCAATACATTGATACTGTTTCCGCTGTGAACGCGTTATGTTCTGTGTATCAACGTTCCAAGTGGTTAGGTGTTGCATGAAATATATGCATGGGTTTTGTAACTTCTTGTTTTTTTTNACTTTTTTTTTTTTTTTTTTTTGCCATGATTGGTTCTGTACGTCATTGATGTATATTTGAAAATAAGTTGTCTTATAAGTCACTATATGTATATATTATCAGGTTTAAGTAGTTTGTAAATTACTGACATGTAAAATAAAAAATAAAAAGGTGACTTCTAAGACTATATATGCCCAGACTTTGACGTGTATAGCTATATTTGGGCTTGATTTTGTAGCCGTTATATTCTCTCTCTCATTGAGGCAGAGGATCTAGCCAAATAGCAACACTCTAATTTAAAAATAAAAGTGATCAACGAGGAGAGTAACAGCGATTTTGAGTATTTCCAAATGATATATATTCCTTCAAACTGGCTGTCCATTGAGCACCATAATAGACTTCAAGTCACAAAATCTTTCAACTAACTGAAGAGGAATTTCACAAAAGACCAAAAAAGAGAAACTAAGATAAATTTTTGATGTAATCCACAAGCAACAATAGAAAATTATTTTATTTTACGAGGAATTCCACTTTTATATAATTTTTAGTATTTAAACTCTTTTTTTCGGCATATTCTAAGGAATTCCACTTGTTATGCCGTATACGTTTGGCTATTTGTTTGGATACCACTCCAAAGACCTTACCATAATTGACACATGCTAGCTTAATTAACGATATATATTATTTCTGTGATGATTGCTAATTAGTTCTGAATTGATATTACTTATGAGTCATCTGGGCTCACGTTTGGTCACTCAATTAAGTAATCTATTTATTTCTCAATGAATAAAAATAAAATAAAAAATTACCAGATTGCGCGTTCTGATTAAAAAAGTTATTTTTGGTTATTATTGTTTATAGTTTATTCTTGTATGGGCTTATCTTTCATAATTGATAATATTTTACTAAGTTAATACTGATGAAAAAGACCAATTTGACACCCTGTGTTTATCATTTAGTGAGAAATATTATTCCAGTGATTTCATGATTCAAACAATTGAAATGGTAAATAAATAATTGGTTTGCTACACCTTTGAAATGCCAATACGATGACAAAAAAGAAACACTAGATACCAATATTAAATGAAATAGGATCGCCTCTTCAATAATGAAAACATATAATGATTAAGTTTTGACTACGTACCTAAAAATTGAAAGGAATGAAGTGCAACAAGAAAATACAAAACATATCTTCACCGCCAAAAATAAAAAAATAAAATAAAATTGAGATAAGTTCTTGTTGGTTAATGAAAAATCCAAGTCATTACTGTTACATATGACATTATATGTATATGTTATTTTTTTAGGGGTGTTCACAACTTCACATGTTGGTTTGAGCGATTTAGGGGCATATCAACAGCTAAACCGATCACAGTTTCTTGGTTTGGTTTGAGTATTTTCATGACAAGAACCAAACCAAACCAAACTAATACTGATCAGTTTGGTTTGATCGGTTTGAAACCTATGAGACCAAATCACCAGAATACAAGTTCACAAACATAATAAATTCACCTAAACATCAACAATTCACAAACATAATAAAATCATCACCTAACATAACACAAATTCACCTAAACGTTCAATAAAATAGTCTCAAATAAAAGGTACATACTACATATTCACTTGATTTGTGAAGGTGATTTTTCACCAATTGGGGATAAAAAACTGGCGATTTCCATGACTTGCATATGCACCTAAGTTGCAAGAGATTTTTCACGGGTAGTCATGAGAGGATTTCACCAATGATTTTGTCGGGAAGAATAGGTAATGGCGCTGATGGGAGAGATCGATTATGGAGTTGTTCTCTTTCGTTGCTTGGATTAACGATTCACCGTCTCTTATAAGTGGTTCCACTTCCTGGGACTTGACGAGTCGAAGCAGCGTCGTTATGATCATAGTTGCCGACCCCGCGGTCCCTCTCGCGCGCCGTTTTTCTGGTGGTTACCGACATTCTTGCGTCCTTCTCACTCCTCAGCCAGTGCCTGAGTGCCTCTGCTGTATGAGTGGCCAAGTAATTGGGAGAACATATTGAAGTCTTTTGGCCAAAACCGAGAGAGGAACCCAGTGCGAAGAAAGGGAAAAGGATGAACAATGGAGAGGGAGGGGGCGTTGCCAGAGCAAAGTGATGAGGTGAGTTTTCGAAGGATTGAGAGTAAGAGTTCTGTAATTCATATTAGGTCAAGGACAATTGGGGAAGAAGTAAAATGGTGCGTATGCTTAGGTTCCCTCAGTTCGGTTCGGGTTTTTGGCGGTTTGAATTCCCAAACCTAATAGCCAAACCGCATGAATCGATTTATTGGTTTTGGGCTCAAACCAAACCGATGAACTTGCGTAAACTGGCCCGAGCCTTGCGGTACGGATATTAGTTTGGGCAGGTTGATTGGTTTGACCCGCTCGATAAACACCCCTATTAATTTTGTTAAATTGATGATGCAAACCAGTATCATTGCTTTAATTTAATCTAATAATTGGAAGTTACATAATGAAAAGTACTATTATTTATTTCCCAAAAATAATTAACCGGAAGTGATTGTCCTTAATATGAGCAAATATATGTTTAATCCTCAAATAAGTTTCTATAAGGTATATTTATATCTGGAAGTGGTTTTTTCCAAATTAATTTTGTTATCTGCTATCCATACCGTTTCAATCGGATATTTGTCCTTTACCTCACTGTTGAACTTTTATATTGCCGAATGTTATAATATAGGATAAATTTTATGCTCTAGCTAGTGGTAGACATGCAACTTACTTCTTCAATAAAGAACAAAACTTCTATTTCTATGCTTTTGGAAATTAGCGTGCAGTTTCCCATTACACTCACACTCACCTAACCATAAAAACAGAGTTTATAATATCAGTATATTACGATATAAATAGGCAAATATAGATAGGAAAAGAGGCACTTTGACCCCATAGTTTAGAACAAAATTTACGTATGATACTTTTGAACTTATTTACGTAGATAATATAATTTTTTAAAAAAGAAATTAAAAAAAAAATCTATGATGGTAACTCCCACGAGACGTGTTAATAGTCGTGCGGCGTGTCTAGACTATTTATGTATGATACTTTTGAACTTATTTACATAGATAATGTAATTTTTTAAAAAAATAAATTAAAAAAAATAATCTATGATGACCCACGAGAAGCGCTAATGGCCACGCAGCGTATCTAAATTAGACACGTCATGTGGCTAATGACGTGTTCGTAGTTGGCATATCCACCCACCCCTAGAAAAGTTAGCTGCCACTGTTGTGGAGAGGAGATGCCATTGGGCTTGTGGCGTGTTCACATTGGACACGCCATGTAGTCACTGGTATGTCCTGTTAGTCTCGCACTTCTCAAAATTTATTTTTTTTAAAAAAAATATAATATCTACGTAAATAAGTTCTAAACTATTATATATATGTAAATTTGTTCTCCAAGTGTAATATTTGTGTCAAAAAACTAAAAAAATAAGGAGAAAGCTAGCAAACTCAAAAGTTCAGCCTCATATTATTCGAAGATGGATCATAACAGGCACTTCTGTTATGAAAATAAAGTGAGAACCAATGTGGAATTGGCATTTGATACCCTCACTGCGGGTGGATAATAGATTAAAACAACACAACTCTTACGTTTACAGTCACGTAGACACGTATAATTTGTATAGGTAGTTATATCTAAATTGAAATACCTCTATTTAGGATATGAGTTTTAAATTTTATATATTATTACTAAACTAAAAAATGCGGCATCATTAAATAATTAAGGTTTTTCAATCATGATCACAGTTAATGATTTTAATAATTTTTTTTATGCTTGACAACATGTGGTTCAATAATTACGTAAAACTCTTTTGCATTTCAGTGAATCAAAATTAAACCCTTTAAGAAATTGAGTTTAAATTAAGTTGATACGCTATCATTATAAAATTTTACATATCATGAGTAAATAAAATATTAATAACGGTACATCACCACCAAAGTAACTAAGTATTTTTACTAATAATAAATAATTTTAACATTTTTTTAATACATTATAACTTATGTAGCACTGATACGGGTGCAAAATGCTGGTACAATATTTTAAAAAAATAAAAGTACAGGTACACCATATTTTATATATATATATATATAAAATAAAATTGACACATACTCTGATTAGAATGAAAAATTTAATTAAAATTATCAAAAATTACGGTAATAATAAAATAAATAAATGATTGGGATTTCAATTTGTCGTTTGTAGTTTCCAGTGGATAATAGGAATTGTGAAGGCAAAGGCGTGTGAACATAGACAAAGCGGACCACGTTGCAAAGGGCCCCATACTTAGGTTGGTATAATGTTGCTTTTCCCAATTTCGTTCGTACTCTCTCTCTGTCTCTCTGATATCTAATTAAAGCTTATTATACCTTATTCTTCAAATTCTCTTTGGCAATCAAATCAAATACGCTCCTCTGTTCTCTGCTTCTCTGATGAAGAAGCTGTGTCCTAACCTTGATCGCGAGGATGGGCTCGAAACAGTGCTCGAGGTCCCAATCCCAGAAGAAACAGCAACCAGCAACAGAGCTTGGCAGAACATGAAGTTATGGATGAAACCAAAAACATTTGTCTGTTAAACTTAAATATAACCATTCTTTAATTTTAAAAAACTGCATATAGCATATACAACTATGCATGGTTATAAATACAAAAAATTGTGTAGATATTTTTCAATGTGCAGTATACCTTGTAGTGTACTGTGTCTATTTTACATACAATGTACTTGGCACAAAATTTCACCCACCCTTTGACTTGGTAAACAAATATGTAGATTTTTGACTATTAAGGATTTTAATAATATTGCTGAACTGAAAAACGTTTTGCACGTGTAAAATCTGATGAAACCACAATTCTTCCCAAAAAAAATATATATATACAATAAAATAAAATTCATGGGTGTATACTTGTACGTACTTCTTATTCTATAAAAGCAGGAGGGTTGTTTAAGCCTAACTATGACTATTCACTAAACCACTCCCATGCTTTAAAGTCTCAACTCCTCCTAATAAATACTTCAAATTCTTTACCTTAATTTCGAAACAGCCAAGGAGACCAATATGAACAATTCCCATGATCATGAATGGGTCATCAACATATGCCAATCCCTGGAGGAAGACTTCGAAGAAAACGATGAACTCAATTCCATTAGCATTTTCAACGTACCCAAACCCTTATTCTCCTCCAAGCCAGAAGCATACACCCCACAAGTTGTAGCTCTTGGTCCCTACCACCACAGAAGGCTCGACCGCTTCGAGATGGAGCGCCACAAGCTAGCTGCAGCCAAAAAGCTAAAAAAGAAGTTGAAATTAATCAAGTTTTGTGACTTGGTGGCTCACATCGCGGAAAACGATAGCCACATACGATCTTGCTATCACCGCTACTTGGATTTTAATCAACAAACGCTTGCTTGGATGTTTGCTATTGATGTGAGCTTCTTGTTTCAGTACCTCCGGACGTACCCAGATAAACGGCAACGCTCAGGGTCGTTTAGTAGGCGAAACTCCTTGAAGATGGGCTATCTGATGGACTTTACAAGGAGGAAGACTTGCCACCAAGCAGTTCTTAGAGATATAATCATGCTGGAAAACCAAATACCTCTTTTTTTGCTCAAAGAGGTTCATGGTTTTTATCATCCTGATATTGATGAAGACAATAGAGATCAGCTATTGGCTTCCATGCTAATGGGTTTCTGCAAAGACCTTGCACCCATCAAACAAATAGATGAACGACATTTCAAAGAAGGATGTTTTGAAAATGCCCATTTGCTTGACCTTTTGTATGATGCGGTTGCACCCAAATTGCCATTTGCAGAAGAGCTTGATGAGCAAGAGAAGGCAAAGCAGGAGGACAATAAGAAGGTTGGTTGCTTCAGAGAAGCACTTTGTTCAATCTTTGGGCTTATATGCTCTGTCTTCAAAATTTTCCACTCCATAATCTTGGTGAAAGTGATCACGGTGCCATGTAAAATCATAGCTTCCTTTTTGAAGCTTCGTGGCAAAGATGAGTTAAGCAACATCTTCTCATCGGCACAAGATGTTATTGAAGAAGCTGAGAGTGCAGCTCTACATGAGAAAGACGAAAGCCCCTTGGTGGAAGAGATTGCAATCCCAAGTGTTGCTGAACTCTCAAAAATTGGTGTTAAATTTGAACCCACCAAGGGAGGCTTAAACACCATTCAATTTGACAAAACTACGGCTACGTTTCACCTCCCAGTAATCCATTTAAACGACAACTCAGAGGTCGTTTTAAGAAATCTAGTGGCTTATGAGGCCTGCATTGCACCAGAGAGAATGGTGCTCACGCGCTACACAGAGCTAATGAATGGAATAATAGACACAGAAGAGGACGTGAGGATTCTGAGAGAGGGTGGGATTTTATTGAACCGTCTCAAGAGTGACAAGGCGGTGGCGTCGCTATGGAACGGGATGTCGACATCGGTGAAGATGACGAAAGTTGCGATCCTGGACAAGGCCATTGAAGGTGCTAATGCTTACTATTCAGGAAGCTGGAAGGTGAAGGTCAAAGAGACAATGAAGAAGTATGTGTATGGTTCATGGCCATGTCTTACGTTTCTGGCTGCTAACATTATTATATTGTTGTCTACTGTGGAGACCTTCTGTTCCATGTATCGCTGTTCTAAATGGTTTGGGGCTGATTTATGAATTATGATCACTGTTTTTAAGCGCATAGATAAATAGAAAGTATAGTACATAAGCATTTTGTTGATTTTTATACATGTTCTTCGAGAGTTATATATTATATAACACTTTGTAACAAGTTAAGTTGTTCCTTTTTGTTTCCTGTTTCTAGCAGATTAATTAATGAAGACAATTAATTAGAAGGTTGAAGATTTTTGATAAATCCTGATTATATGTGAGTGAATGAAAAGTAGTAGCCTAAAACCTCGTCCTGTCTTGAACCATCGCTAGTAATTAAATAGATAGAGTATCTAGTAAGCATCGCTAGCTGATGCATGATTTAATTGTTTTTATTGCCTGTCTTCGGCTGAACGCCTTTAGTAAACCCCGCAATCACATCATCATAACGATAGCAAAGTTAAGTCTGAAAATGAAATGATTGAACTAGTCCAAGTTAGAAGAAAACAATTAAGGGTTTCTTTTTTTCTAAAGAATTAGGATCGGTTCGTTATCAATTTGTTGTACACAGTTACCACGTGGGCTTCTTTTTTTCTAAAGAATTAGGATCGGTTCGTTATCAATTTTTTGTACACAGTTATCACGTGGGCACTACTCTTTTTCTAACCCAACTCTTTTAACTGGACGCTAGCTAGGGGGGGGAGGTGATGTTATTGCCTTCTTGGTTCAAGTTCAAGCAAGCATATATATCCCATTAATTTTATCAAATCTTTTCTGAAATAAACGTCCAAATATTTTATATAATCATCCATACATGAAGAAATTAAATTAGTTTGCTGGATTGGCGTCCTTGACTGCAACGCACCTAGCTATGTGGTAGACTACAATAACCATAAACTTACTATTTAGGCTCCTTCGACATTAGTGGGTGGCAGTGATGAAAGCTTAAATCAATGGTTATATAATATTAATAAAAATATATTTATATATTATTTATTTACTTACATATTCATACAATTTACGTGGGGTCTATGAAATATACAATTTAAATTATATTTATAGTATTGGTATCACTGGTGGTACTATATAATTAGCCTAAATCATTAATATTGCTAAAGGTGACAACTTTTATTTTCTGTTTTGCTGAGAGGGATCCTTGCTAGACTTTGTCCATGATTCTCTCTTGCCATTTGCATATTCTTTGTTGCATATATTTAATTTTATTTATTTATTTAGTGTTCCTTTGGGAGTTTGAAGTGAGGGGAAAAGAAATGAGAGGAGACGAAAAAGAGAGAAAGGAAGGAAAGGAAAAGGAAGGGGTTTTCTTCTCTTTTGTTTAGAAGATTAAAATGAGCAAAATGAGAGGAAAAAAAAATAAAAGTTATATTGTAAAATATTTTTACTAGTTTACTTTTTATTATTAAAATAGACATATTTAATATAAAATTAAATAATATAATACATTTATTTCTTAATAAAGGGGTGAGGAATTTTTAAAAAAAGAAAGAAGTATAATAGTCATTTTAACCCTCAATTTGGAAGAACACAAAAATATATCAAAAAAAGAGTGTGTGAGTTACATCTTACCCATTTGTCTCTTCTCATTTTTTAAGATAAATCTTCAAAACAAGAGAGATGAGAGCTTTATTTCTCTCATCTCATTTCTTTTTCCTTCCAAAGTAACTCCCAAACAAACTCTTAGTAACATTTAAATTTAACTAAACACGTGGGTTAACATTTTACTTTGATAATCTAAGAAAATAGTATCGAATCTAGATGAATCTGCATATAGTATAAATTATAAATGAGAATATTGTGCAAGAACAAATAGTCGATATTTGAACATAGATTTGTACGTAGCTGAGTAACTGAATATATACAGTGTGTGTCTCAGCATAGTGTGGACTATGAAGTATGGACTTCTTTTTTCGCTAGAGGTACTTCACATAATGTGAACCTTTTGACATTCTTTGCCAGGTCCAAAAATGTTCACCCTATTCCAGCTGTCAATATTTTTAAAACTCAAGTCAATGGTTGAAGGTGTATGTGATGCACATAACTCTAAAATAATAATTTATTTATTATTTATATTAAAATAATATTACTATTACATGAACTACGTATAAAAAAGTTACTAGTATTACTATTACATAAAACACGTATTTTCTTAACAAATCTCAGTAATTATTTTAATTACGATAATTCTTATATACAAAATATAGGTTATGATGTCCCCTGAAATTATGCTACCTTTGAGAAAATTGTTTGTTTTTTTTTATTTTCTTAGAACCTTAAAATGGTAGAGAAAATCTATCTAATACATAATATATACAATACCAATGTATAAAAAAATGTAGTAGCTTCAATTATTTAATTAAAATTTAGTATAGCTTGAGGAAAGGGTGCGGCGGAGGCGGGAAAAGGAAGGCCAGAAATAGCGGCAGAGATGGTGGTCCACTATATCTGTCTATATGCCTTTTGGTGCATTTAGTCAAAAGTGTCACAGTGACACGAAGGGTAATTACATTGGTGATCGAGCCCAATCTAGTGACCCGACACGCTTTCTGGGCCCTCCCTCCCCATCCTCATTTTGGTTTACATCTCAGCCTTAACCCATTTCCCACTTTCCACCGTTATGACTTCGAAAATTGTAAGGCAACCCATATCCAAAAGAAAATAAAAGATATATATTTTACTATATTTTTTTTAGGATTATGTGAAAATATATATTTTACTATTTTTTGGTTTATGTTTTGTTCAGAATACTTAGACCATGTTTAGTATTTTTATGATTCATTTACGAAAAACAAGGAATTCCCAGGTTAGTTTGGCCATCATTTATTTTCCCGGCATATGGTAATGGTGGGGTAGCCCGTAACGGGGAGTATCCAACGCAAACCCCCTTCTTCACTTCTTCACCCACCCGTTAACTCTTTCTCGAGTTTCTTCCCCTCTCTGTCTCTCTTCTCTCTACTTTCTCACAAGAGAAGAAATTGTCACTGAATACACACAGCTCTTTCTCCCGTCATTTTTTTCTGTTTCTCTTTCACATAATGTTATGTTACCGGCCACTGCATTTCTCTGTTCTAGCCACATTTCTATTATTTTACTCTTCGACTTTCTTTCTCTTCTCACACGGGGGGTCTTTCTTTCCACCCATTTCAGGTATGACAATCACACCTCTTTCCGTTGTGTTTTCTTACTCTTCCTCACTGTTTGGTTGCCCAGAAACTCTAAGAAGGAAAATGAACGTCTTTGATTGTACAAATGTTCTTCATTCTTCAGTTCGGTGGAGACCCCACAATGCAGAATAATATTGTACAGCCAAACCAAACAGATTTTTAACGTTAAAGGTGCGTAAAAGGAAGCATGAGCAGAAAAGCATGAAACTTTCTTTTGTGTTGCAGGGCTGGGAAATGAGGGAAACATTGTAGGCTTTTCTCGGGAGAGTAGGCCTGGGAGGTCTCTCGTAGATGAAATTGCTGATGGACCAGTTGAACAAGAATATGAGAATTCGCCGCTTCCATTAGCTTTACAGAGAACAAAAAGAAAAGACCCTCTTGACGGCTTCAAAACCTACACAAACGGGTGGAATATCAGTGAGCGCCATTATTGGGCTGTAAGTTCACCAATCCATTAGTGATTTTGCAATATTATCTTGCTAACGTATTATAATTCATTAATTACCGCTGTTAAAAGGTTTAAATTTTGTACTTCGGTTCTGTTTCAGGGACCAAGTTGATAGTTTTATGAATAATTGAAGCAGTTGGTAGCATTAACAAAAAATACTCGAATATTCCTCTAAAGAAGTTACTTTTAGTAAATTCTATAATCGATTTGTAATTTTAAATATGTTATGATGTATCAATCTGTTTCACTAGATGAAGTCATGAAGCTATTTTTTTTGGTAATGCTGTTATATTTAAGATCCTAGCCCAACAAAAAAAAAAAAGTGGTGCTGGATACTGCTACTTTTGGACAATCACACATAAGATGATTGTGGAGGATGCCATGGGCCATTGGCTCTATTCTTATATTCAGTTTTCCTTGTGTATCTTCTAATTGTTGTAAGATTTTTTTTTTTTTTTTTTTTTTTTTTTTCTTTGGTATTAAAAANTTTTTTTTTTTTTTTTTTGTATTTTTCTATGGCATTAATAAGTTTTTTTGGTTAGTCTGTAGTATAGGATTTCCATAAACGCAGTCCACTAATTGCTTTTCTGTTTATTTGAATGCAGTCTGTGGCATTTACCGCAGTTCCTGTTTTTGGTGTTGCTGCAGTCTGGTTCCTGGGCTTTGGCTTGTGCCTACTGCTCATTATTGTTTGTTACTTCTGTGGTGAAAGGGAGCCTTATGGTTATTCTCAAACATGCTATGCTCTTTCCCTAGTCCTCCTTATATTGTTCTCGCTTGCAGCAATGTACATATCCTTCTCTTCCACTCTTTTGCTGGTTTCAGGCAGAGTTGGATCTGTGTTACAAAATGATATGTTCTTCTGCCTTTGTAGGATTGGATGTGTAGTTCTCTATATTGGACAGGGGAGTTTTCATCATAGCACGACAACAACATTGGATTACGTTGTACATCAAGCTGGTTCTGTAGTGGATAAACTTAGGAATGTGTCAGATTTTCTTGCTCAAGCTAAGCAAGTTGGAATTGATCGTGTCTTTCTGCCTTCTAATGTTCAATCTGATATTGATGAGATAGAAACAAGGATTAATGCTTCTGCTAGCACACTTGCTGATAAAACAATGGAAAACTCTGATGATATACAAGATCTCTTAGACTCTGTGTAATGATTGACTATTGAGCTTTGTGCTTCTGTGCTGTTATTTTTTTTAATATTATTTTTATAATACACAAATATGATGACACTCACGCAGGAGGCTGGCACTTATCATAATAGCTGCTGTTATGTTACTATTGACATTTCTTGGATTGTGTGAGTCTCTTCTATGTCCCAATTAAGAACCAGAACTTCTTACTTGCAGTGTTATTCATTTATGTTCTGATTAAAGTGATTTATGCCTTCAGTGTTCTCAATTTTCGGCATGCAGCTTCTCGTGTACATGTGAGTGAGATATACATATGCATTCTACTTTTATATCAGTATCATGATTATTATCTGGCAAATATAACTGTGTTTATCATGGTATTTTCTCATCTAATTCTTTGACGTAATTTATTGCAGCTTGGTAATTGCAGGATGGATTCTTGTTACTGGTACCTTTATTTTATGTGGCCTGTTTCTTCTTCTTCATAAGTAAGTTCCCCTTCCTCCTCTAGAAATCTGAAATAATTGCTATTGTTTTGCTATATTCTTCATGCATCCCTAAAATAATTACTTATAGATGCCTTCTGAGCTTATTTATCTTTCACCAATCTCTGCTTCTTCCCAAATTGGTTATTATGTTAGAACTACAAGTATCTTAGGGAGCACAAATATATAGTAAGTTCCTTCAAGACCCAAACTATAGGATTCCATATACATTCTTGCTAGTCGCCACCATAAGTGCCGTTCACTTGTTGCAGTGCAGTTTTTTCTTAAAATGCGGATTTCCATGAATTTCATGAAATGGAAGTTACAGTAACAGATGCTACATCAGAGAAAACGACATTGTTATTGGCTTTTATGTTGCTTTATATATAATCTTTGCGTGTAATCATTGTGTTGGCTAAAAGAAAAAGTACCCACAGTAATAACTCAAATATTATAGTTGCTAGTGAGTGCTTTTGGTCGAGCTCTAATAATACATCTCATAGCAATTTTTATTACCTTTCTTTTGTTTTCAAATGCTACAAAAGAAAAAGAGAAACAACAAAGTATTGCAAAAACACTCACGTATCAGTTAAGTTTGAAGCTAATTCTTTATTCTTTGTTTTGGCATTTGCTAGTATGACTGCAGACACTTGTGTTGCCATGGAGGAATGGGTCCAGTATCCCACTACTCATACAGCTTTAGATGATATACTGCCGTGCGTAGACAATGCAACTGCACAAGAAACCTTGCAACGAAGCAAGGAAGTAACCTCTGAACTTGTAAATTTGGTGAACCAGGTTATTACCAATGTCTCTAACATAAATTTTGCCCCCAATTTCACACCACTCTATTATAATCAATCTGGTCCTTTGATGCCACTCCTCTGCAACCCATTTCATCCTGACATGACGGATCGACAATGTGACCCTGGTGAAGTGGAATTGAACAATGCAACACAGGTAAAAAAATCATCGAACCTTCAAAAAAAAAAAAAAATGCTTGTCACATGGATTCATTTTTATTATAATTATAATCATTCCTCACCTACCCTGTAACCCTTGAAACATGCTATTTGTCTAGAAGCTATTCTATCTAGATTCTTGTGGAAGATAGCCTTGACACGTAGTTTTTATGTAATGCAGGTGTATAATAACTATGTGTGCCAGGTTTCACCAAATGATATATGTACCACCCAAGGGCGTTTGACCCCTACCTTCTATAACCAAATGTCAGCTGGAATTAATGTGGGGTATGCCTTGTATAATTATGCACCTTCCCTGGTTGAGCTACAAGATTGCACCTTTGTTCGTGAAACATTCAGTGATATATCTAGGGATCATTGCCCTGGCCTACAGCGTTATAGTAGATGGATCTACATTGGATTGATAATGGTGTCCACTGCGGTGATGCTCTCTTTGATCTTCTGGGTTATTTACGGCAGAGAGCGGCGACATCGTCTTCATACAAAAGAGTTGGAACCTGCACCTGCCCAAATCCCTGATGGGAACAAGGATCATTAAATCACACTCATAACATTATTTGGTCCAACTTTAGAACTAGAATTAGGTGGATGAATTTGTCTGAATCAGTTTAGTTTTCTAGTTCTTGTGAATGATTGTCTAGATTCTCTTTGTATTATGCAAGTTTCCATCCACGTTTTTTCTGTGAGGGCTTCATTTAGCGGAATGGCGGACAAAAAATGCCATTAGGTTGTAGTTGTAGGCGAAGAATTTTCGTTTGTTTTAAGTTTTAACAGAGCCCATAATGAACACGGAGTGGGGTTTGAACGAAAATCTATGAAGCCCGGTTAAAATCTATGAAGCCCGGTTGGGCCCATTGCGGGGATTTGGCTTTACAATTACGTATTTGGGCTCCCAGAAGCTGATTTCTATTTTTATTGGGGGCTGTTTATTGATCAGCGTGTCAGGCCTTTGGGGCCCATGAGCGATGATTAAAGCCCATAACCAAAAGAGCAATTTTTTGCCCGAGAAGGGGGCGGGGTCTGACTCAACATATATTTATTTCGTCGGCACTGCATTTTCACATAATTTTGCTTTTAGCTGGTTTTTGGTACGGAGAATCTTTTATTTCCAATTATACTACTTTTCTGGAAATAGGATTCTACATTCCTAACAAAATTTTATTCCAATTAGAACATACTCAAGAATGCTATTAATTTTTCCAAAAATACCCTGCGCTTCAGTCTTTGCTGCTCTACCCAGAAAGAAACCCTTCCCTCGATCTCGTTTTTCTCCATAACCCATTGGAACCAAAATCGAATGTCCATGGAGGATGAAATATGTTTTGGAGGGTCTGAAATGGTGCCATGTGGAGGCTCAGATATGTCTGGCACATGTATTCGACAATTCCAAGGCTTTGAGGTTGTAAAATGTCGATGGAAAACAAACAGCTTTGCTATCTTCAAGAGAATCAGTTGCAAATAACAACAAAAGGTTGTGTCGGAGAAATAGAACCAGTGTGGTTTGTTGCTAGAGTATCTCAGAAGTAGAAAGGAGCTTGACCTTCTGAAACCAAATTTCACCCAATTCAGGTATGATGAAGAAGAAATTGAATTTCAAGTTTCGATCTTGAATCTTCTTCATCTTGCTCAGATCAAAATTGAAACTTTTCCTCCTTTGCTCCCCTTTTTTTTTGGATATATAGTTTAGCAAGAGCTTCAAAATGGGCATGAGGGGCTGAAAGTTTGCAATTTTTTGCTTAAAAGTCTCTTTTGGCACCCCTCAAATACCTTCACTACATATTAGATTGAACAAAGCTTTTGGCTATTGACCTTCCTCTGCTTCCACCGGGAGGAATTGCGCCCACTAAGGCGAGTGAGGCAGTTGAAGCGCTGGTCAAGGTGGTGGAGAGGGAGAATGAGGGTTTGGCTGTCTCGAGTGTGAGGGCTCTGGTGAAGTGTTTAGGGATTTTGTTGGGGTTGGGATAGATGAAATTGACCTTGAAAACCAGCCGCAATTGACCTTGGCTGTCTCGAGAGAAAGCTCCAAAATGCCTCCAATGGATGCCAATTGACACGAGAGGATGAGGGGCTGTGTGAGACGGAGAAGACTGGTCGATGGTGTCGCACAGAGAAGGAGAATGAGGGGGAATGAAGAAGGGTAAAGAATGAAAAAAAAAAAATTAGTCCCAGAAAAGTTGTATTCCCACGTCAAGAGCTGGAAAAGTTTAATTTTCACATTCAGTGGGTATCTTTGATGGCTGAAAATATATATTTTTTCTTGCACTAAACATGGGAAACTTTTCACTTAAACACTACCTTAGTTTCTTTAAAAAGGGTTAAGAGTGCTGGAGTCTCTATCGTATGGAAAAAAAGAAAAAAATTAAATGGAGGTTTCATTTTAAACAAAAAAAGGAAAAGAACATCGGAAAACAATTGATACGATGAAACATGGAACCCAATAGTTACTAGTTAGGCAGCCGTGGTGAAGAGATTATGATTATGCATCCAGAAAAAAGCTTAGATTATAAAGGAACACTCAACGTATCCGTGGGGCGTTATTGGTTGGGAGTAATGCTTAAATGGCAAACAACTCGAAGCATTCCTCAGACATGTAAATGAAAGTAGCCACAATGACACGCTAAGGTGGTATTTAGTACACGAATCCTTTAGTTTTTTAGGAATTTCCACGTGAAGAAATAACTCTTATGCACAAGTTTTTTTGAAAAAACGTTTTCAAAAAAGTAAGATTAGTAGGAATACTTTTTATCAAATTTCCTTAAAAACATTCTTATAGTGAGGTGAGAATCTTGAATTCTCCTACATTAAAAAAAAAAAAAATTATAAGTAAAAACCAATATAACGTGTTTCTTGTTCTTCCGTCTCAACTATGGGCTTCTTCTTTCATTTGTCTTCATCTGCTTCGTTTCACAGAGCCACTGCAGCTCCATCTTTCTCTCCCACCCAAATCGAAGCCCACAAACTCACTCATCAGCTCCTCAAGTTCAAAGCTCAGACCCACAATCAACTCTATTCAGAAAAGGCCCATTAAAGTCTCTATCCCTTTCTTTGGTTGCTGGGTTTGCTGCGAACTTGAAATCCCTTTTTTTTGTGAGTAATTTTTTTTGTTTTAATTCTGAATGATTACCTCTTGAAAATAGATTATTGCATTGCAGTTTAATATGAGTTTTGGGTTTTGCTCTTGTAAGGAAGATCTAGGACGTGAGTTTTGGAGAGAGAGAGAGAGGGACGCTTCAATTTTTTTTGTCCCTTTTCATTGCAATATAAATTGGAACCATCCTTCTTAAAAGATTGAGAAAAGTGTGCAAATTTATCATGCATAAAGATGAGGGTAACATTAGCTATAACCAAGAGAGAGAAACTAGTAAATGAGGAAGAAACCATGAGCAGAGAAAGAGAGAGAGAGAGGAAGATGAAGATTGATACACGAATAAACCCATAAAGTCTACAAAATTTCTTATTTTAAGAAACTAAATTTTCAAATGACCATGAATTTTATGTTATTTTAAAATAAAATAAAAATTTTATTTTTTATTTAAATAAATATGACTGGTATTTTTTCATTTAAATGTAAAAGTTTTTTTAAAAAACTAAATCTAGGTTGGGGTATTTTTAAAAAATAGTATTTGAACTAAGGATAAGAAATATTATCTTACATTCTCATAAATATTTAAAGTCAATTAAACATAAATTATAATATTTTTAAAAATTATATTCTTAAAAATAAGATTATTGAGAATAATATTTTAAAAACAAAAAAAAATTATGTCCGAAATGCCCCTAAAATTCCGGTGCAACGTTAGTGAAATATATAATCAACTGTGTCGCTGTCTCCTAGTGCTTATTTCAAACCCCTAATCGCAACACAAGCTCCCATGTGAAGGGGAAAGTCTTTAATGTTTTGGGATCCAATATAATATTTATCGTTATTCTATTTCTACCCCACCATGTTGAAGGCCGTGCGTGCCTCCATCCCTCTAATTTAATAATATTCGTATTTAGTTTATCACAAACTTTATACACATAACCTCGCTATCTGTTAGGCTTTTGAAAATAATGAACCCAACATGAGGCTACCAATATATTTTTGAGAAAGAATAATATCGCATCACAAGCCATAACCGATCTTTATTAATAGCTAATATACCCCAAGCTTTCTAATTCAAAATTGGGCGACTTCTCCCACTACTAAGCCAAACAGATCAATTATAAGGGTGGTAGGTTTGTACCTTTGCAAAAACAAAGAAAAATGAAGAGTGGGTGCATAGATTATTTTTTAAAAGAAATATACAAGTCTTATTATTTATATGGGTGAGACTTTTCATTTTTTATTATTATTTTGTTTCTACATTATATATTAATTTTTACTGAATTAATATTAAGATTATACTTAAAAAATTTAAATAAATTTTAAATTATATTAATTATGTTAATATGATATAGTCTAAAACTCAAATAATATAATTTTTTTTTTATCTCAATAGTGTAGGATACTTTTTTCCTATATATATATATATATATATAATTGTTTATAGGTAGGAGGTGATTGGTGACCATCTTGGGAAGTTTTGGTCCCATGAGGTATTAGTTGAGGCGGCACGCCATATTGCCTCTCATCTGTCATGAAATAACTCACTGCTTGCTATATGATAGTTATTTCCATCAATTAACTTATTGTAAATTGTAATTTATAAAAATTTGAGACATCAACTAAATCTATCCTAAGCTAGTATTTAAGTACGTAGATTCAGCGACTAAACCATTAGTCTTAAACAAAAATTTGTTTGCAATAATATTTACTTACATGGCCAAAAATATATAAATATTGTTTACTTTCGTTTTTTGAGAGGTCATCATATTAAAAAAAAAGTTGATAAATTTATTGTTGATGTGTATTTATAATTACTTTTAAATAAATATTTAATTCTTACTTCTTTATATAAATGCACATTAATCTAATAACAACTTTGTCACGAAAAATAGTTTCTTAGAGACATACGTGATACTTCTCTATTGCACTGTGTGTTTTTCCTGGTGTAGAGGTTTTTTATACATATGTGAAATGTCTTCTAGAAATGCATACGCGGGTAGAGCTATAGACATGCAAAAGTTTATCATCTTTTCTCTCGCTACCTATAACTACTAAGATTGTGGAGATAGCATTAGGTTAGGTTTTCAATTTTAAGTCAAGAGATAGGTAATCAATTAATTTATAGAACCCAACAGAAAAAATAATTAATGTAAGATTTTACCCTTGTTTTCCGCTTCCTTTTTGACCTATTAATTATTGGTCTGGTGTAGTGAATTGTATTAATGCTTGGCACCAACACACTTGACTCATCTCCAACACTAGGAGCCTTTATGCACCCTCTTCAACCAACCGCCATCCATGTGGGTGTTCAATAATCATTCTCACTGTCCCTTTCCCTCGAGGTAACAGATCCTTATCTCATTAACTTTGGCTCCAAGATATCTTATTCTATATTATATATATATATACATATCAGCTGTTCCCAAACTACAGCTAATGCCAAGATATCTAATCATGGATATTAAACTGCGTGCTGGAATCTCCTCCTCTACTGCATGCGTACCTTCCCATTTCAGGTGAAAACGACTAATCACTTGGAATAGGTAAAAAAAATTGATGGAGTTTTTAAGTCACGTATTTAGGGGGGAAGGTGAAGAGCAATATATGATGAGTATGTTAAAAGTTAAAACCCGGAGACAAATTGATAATTATTCAAAATTATAGGAGTCTAAAATCAATCATTGTCAATTATTATCCGTTATAATAAAGAACAACCAAATTTACATTAAGAAAATTCGGATTTATTTTCAGTCGCCTTCATCATCACAGCTGTCTTTCTTTGTAAATACATTTTATATTAAACAATTTCCTGTTAACGTTGTTTCTTTGTACAGCTAATTGCCTGCTCTTTTCTACGAGTGTGTGTTATAAACTTATGAGAGCTGATAACTCTATTACTCCTAGAAGCTTAATTATTAAAATGCTGCGGATGATATTTGCCTCAACCTAGATGGAAGACCCAATTGTCCGGGACTGTGGAACAATTTCTAAACCTATTATAAAATTAAGGGTTAAACTTTTTCATTTCATTAAATATCCAAGGAGGTTATTAAAGTGTTTGGGTTTCATTGTTCTTAGCTTAGGACATCCTAAAGCACTTGCGATTTGGTTGCGTGCTACCTATTATTATTATAAAATAAAACTAAAAGACTAATGTTATTTAATTAGAAAGAGTTTATTAGAATTTATTTTGATTAACTAATTTTTGATAAAATAAAGTGATAAGAACTATAAATTTAACTGAAAATGATTCTAAATGTATATTATTTTGCAGCTATTTAGACAATTTGTAATTATTAACAATTTTCAAAGAATAAAAAAATGCTCACTAGTTTCATAAAGGTTAAGTTAGGAACAATCACACATATCAAACAACACAAGTTATATAAATAATAATAAATATCCCCACTTTCATATTCTAGCAACAAATTAACTACTGGGTAGGCAATTTTACTTGATATAAGTGCAGTTAGTGCATAGAGAGATATTATCTCAAGATCTATCTATCACATGGTATAAAAAATTAAAAATAAAAATAATGAAAAAAGTAGAAAAGAAAGAGAGGGAAGAATTACATAAAGTTACGTAGAAAATTCTTTTCGGGGTGTTTGGCATCAAAATATTCCCGCTTGATGGGAATGCTGAATGCAGAAACTTCCGAAAGTCGCGCGAAACACCAATTGCACAGCGGGAAGCTTCTTTTGACCGTTTTTTGGGTTCGGCCCGCATAAACAACAAAGTCTTGGTTTGAATCTGATTGTAAACCCCGAAAAGCTGACTAATTAAGTCTTTTTCTTTTCTNCTTCTTTTGACCGTTTTTTGGGTTCGGCCCGCATAAACAACAAAGTCTTGGTTTGAATCTGATTGTAAACCCCGAAAAGCTGACTAACTAAGTCTTTTTCTTTTCTCCCCAAATAAAAAAGGCACAATTTGAAGTAAGGAAAAAATTAGCCTTACGTTAATTGTTTCTTTATAAGATTCAATAAATTCGGAGCCACTACAAATGCAATGCAAGACTGACCACCGAATTGAATTAGTCTACAAAAACCGCCACTGACTTGGTTGAGCTGTTGGGGGTCCTCCTCTCCTCATAAATATTGTTTAAATTTAAAACGCAGTTGAGTTGCCGTCATTTTTTAAAAAACAAAATTCTCACACGGATGGCTACTTGTTTCTTAATTATCATTAACTTCTTTTTTAATATATATTTACGACTTGCTGAGAATGAGTATGCTGCCCTACCTTATTGAAAGGCATATTAAAATAATAAATGCTTTTTTCTTTCACAAGATACACCAATTATAAAAACGTATTTACTCATTTTCAGAAAGTTGATTTGATTTTCAAAATGTAAAATAGAGCATTATTACATTCATGGTATGGAATTGGACCATTGTCTTTAAAGTACTGAAATTGTTATGTCAATCAATGATGAATCACAATAATCATCAATTAAATATATCATTTATCGACTAATTAATATACACTATGTAATATGTATGCCTAATCCACATTCTCAAACTTCAAATAAAAATTTTAGATTGTATATTGATTTAGGAATTAAATCCCATAATAGAAGAATTTTTTATCAAAGAAAAAAATAGAAATTTATTATGTATGTTACGAAAATAGTTGGAATAACGCATAACATATGCATAGCACTATCGTTAAATAAATGTCAAGTAACCCGCGGGGAAGATAATTCCAGTGGTAGGGTCACCGTGGTAGTTTCCTGAAATGATCAGGGACAACGAAAGCAACAAAATTAGGAATGGCATATGATGCTGCTACTGTTATTACCGACAAATAAGTGGTTTTATCGTACATTCGCACAAGACCCTTTCCTAAAAATCTTATACGTGGCAGTTTTGCGCTTACCGAGGAAAGCTGTTAGACGAACGGCTCCAGCTTTTCGTCGTATCCTGCAGTCCACATCGCATCAGCCGTTGGATCAGAATCCTAACGATATCCCCACTACTACTTCAACTCACACCGAACCGAACCCTCACCTAACCATGGTTAAGTTAACTAACATAATTTCTCTATGCCGAGTTCACCCCTAGACTTGCAGTTAATCACCATTCACCCTTTCTTGCAGCAGCTATAAAACCAGCCTCCGAGACTCGCTAGGTTTGCCAAACCCACGCCCCAAAGGGCACCTTTGAAGAAGGAAGCAGAAACAAATTCTTTTTTATTTTTTTTTCTTTCTCCATTTTCTTCCACTTTTCTCTTTTCCCCATCCTCCAAAAATGCCTACCTCGTCTTCCAGAACAAGGTCAAGCGGACCAGTACTTCGCTCACTCTCACCGTCTGGCAGATTTTGCTCCTATTCCACATCAAACACTTCTTTTGCTTCGTCATCATCAGCTTTTGCTTATTCTACTAGCTCTAGCTTTTCGTCTCCGTCTTCCACGTTCTTCAACGACCACCATCACAATCATCATCACAACCATCATCGATCAGCTTCACCTACCCGAGTAAATCTCTATTCCTCCACTCCTCTCTCTTCCGGCGTCCGATTCTCAATCGACCACCGGTCAATCTCCCCAAACCGTTCCATATCCAACCAGATCATCACTAAGAAGAACTATCCCATCTCGAGTCAGAAGAAAACCTGTATGTGTTCTCCGACGAATCACCCGGGTTCGTTCCGATGCAGCCTGCATAAGAGTATGTCCAACAATAGCGGAAGCCATCACGCCGATTCGTACCCGTCTCATCGCCTGAACATGCGTAGATCAGCGATGAAGAACTCTCTGGTGAGGATTGGAGGAGTAGAAGGCGAGTGGGTTAAAAGAGCGCTCACCGCGTTGATTCGACCTTCTTCACATCAACTGAGGAGGAGAGCGGCGTTCGAATCGAGACCAAGTCGCCTCTCCGTGATGTCCAAGGCCGAGGATATGTGATTGTCAGGTTCGTTATTGTTTTCATCGTATTCTTCCGCTAGGTTCTAGCATCGGGATCCGCCGTCAGATTCAGAATCCGGCGAAGCTGTTATATTCAGAGTTTGCTGCGTGTGTCCTCTCCGGCGAGTTTTGGTTTCGTCGTCTGGAGCAGTGGCGGGACAGCTCTAGTCGAATGCGGTGCCGATATGGAATTGTCACCGGAAACCATTCAGATTCCGGCGTAGATCTATGAGACTGGACCCAGAGAATTCCTTTTGTACATAACATTTGCTATGGAAGGCAGAGTTTTGGACTTTTTTTTTTTTTCTACACTAAAATCTAAAATATTATGAAATCACATATCGGACTTAATTTGGCCAATTAAATTCAAATTAAAATTTGAAAGAAAATATGGTTTGGTATTGTGAACAACATCGCTGATGATGATGAACTGCGTGACCATCCCGGTTCTCTTTGCAGCGTTGTGATTTCGTTATGCTTGCCGTTCCGTGTGGTTGATTCCGTCGTTGGTAACACGTATGGTAGCTCCGTTTTGCGTGCCGCCGTTGACTCTCTGTTACGTTCGTCAGTAAGCGCATTTGGTCCGAGGTATATTATTTTTTATTTTATTTCTATACTTCTATATTTGATTTTGATTTAATTTCAGTTAGGTTGTGCAGTGTGTTTCCCTGTCTTGTTATGCAGACTTGCAGGTGTGACTTTGTGAATCTGAAGTTGGATTCATCTTTATGCCCTAAATTACGGAGCTGACCTCAGAAAAGGAAAAAGCCTGTACAGGATGGAGTTCCATGAACTTGATTTTAAG
Source organism: Cercis canadensis (assembly GCA_003255065.1). NCBI lineage: Eukaryota > Viridiplantae > Streptophyta > Magnoliopsida > Fabales > Fabaceae > Cercis > Cercis canadensis. Next base: position 249,291 of record QAOA01007503.1, on the reverse strand, counting down.
ATTAATTAAAAAACGAAAATAGAAAACCCTCCTCACTAGAATCTGAAGAAAGGTGGAATTCACATCACAAACAAAAATAGTAGAAAATGTAATGTAAATTGCTCAATTAATCAAAATAAATTTAAAGTTGGAATAAATTAAGAAGAAGATTTTGTATTCAAAGATTGGGAAATTATTAAGCCAGCTGGCGGGTCACGCAATTCGTGATCTTATCATCATTAAAAAACTCGGAATAGTCATTTGGAGGCAGCCTTGATTATGGCTGGGTGGGACAGAAATGAGGAAAAAATTATATTTTCGTGGAAGACACAAGAAGAGAACCTTTCAACAAACAATACTGGTGTATACTATGAACATAATAACATAAGTTTTTATTAGATTATTTCTAATAATGGATAAAAAAATAAATTATTTTTAAAAATTTTATAATTCTTTAGAAAAATTGTTCATTTTCTGAAAAGGAGAAAAGGGGATGAGCTGTTCTCAAACTAAACGTCATAAGTCGTAACTACTTTCTGCTATAGCAAGGAAATAGCGTTATAATGTCGTCATTCGGCCTAACTTTAATGGCCAGAAGATAATAAAAATAATCAAGGAAGAGGCCTAGTGGGTTGCCTACTTGCCAGGCCCATGTGGGGTTGGGGTATAGATTGAGAAATCGCAAACCAAATTTTCAATGGCCAAAAAGAAAGTTCACTGAAATTTTCAAAAGACACAAACGTTGCTTGCACCAAATACATTGTTGGATCACACGATGGTTCCCACGTCCCAGTGATTGAAGACTAGTACCTGGTCACGGACGCGTTGTGCGTTAAAAGTGGACCCAGTCCCTACAGTACACGTGGCCGATCGGTGCCGAGGCGTCACAATGGTATTGTCCAGAAAATTTCACTCTCGGGCTGCCGCAACAGAAGCCACACTTTTAAGTTTATTCCTTCAAGAATTCTTGTGGCCCACAATGTTTGGGAGGGATTTACAGCCAAACAGGGGTGGCTTCGGCTTTATTCCCACGCATCAATAAATAACAACCTTCTGGCATACGGTACAAGGAGAACTCATGGGGGAAAAAGCAGCAATTTTGTTTTAAACTTCACTCTTTTTGCTGGATAGGATTTATGTGGTATTTGGTATTAGTTATCCATTTGCCTGGAAATCTTTATTTTTTTGAGAATCTTATTCCTAGGAATGAGATTATTAAGAAATTTGATATTCTCATGTTTGGTTAACACTCAACTTTCTTAAGAATAATATTTCCCTTTCTCTCCCTCTCCCTCTCAGCCCTTGCCCCTTTGAATTGTGGTAGAACCAGCCATGCCACAAACAATAGCTTCAAATCGTACCAAATTTCACAGGCCACCTCAATATCTCATTACCACCTCCCTTGCTTATCAGTTATATATATATATATATATATATATATATATATATTAATTTTAATGGGATTCATTTTCTTTTCGTTTTCGGCCCTTGCTTTTCAACAGAGAGATTCATATGCAGAGGACACAGTGGGCTGCTACTTCCATAATTCCATTCAAGAAAGACATGTTAATTCACTGGTGCGGTTGCAACCCCCATTTATTGGCAAATTTCTGCAGGGTTCATTTGTTTTATATGGATACCTTGTAGCAGATTAGTGGGTGATTGCTTTCTTAGTAGAAGTAAAATTGGGAAATTTTAGTTTGATTTTTTTTTAAAAAAAAAAATTTATAGAAGAAAGACATATTGATCAGATGTTCAGATGGCATTTGTGGGATTTATTGTAAGCACAATATTCATCAGGCTAAAAGAAATTATTTCTTTGAACAATTGCCTTCGACTATGTTTTTCCTTCTGATAAGATCCATTTTTGCTTTTCCGCCCTTGCTTTCCTGCCCTTGCTTACGTTGGTTCATGCTCCACACCTCCTCCTCAACAGTCAACACTAGGGGTATTCATGGTCGGGTTCGGTCGGTTTTGGTGCCAAATCTCACCCGACCAATGACCATCAGGTTGGGAAAATTCCCACCCGTCACCGACCAACCAAAACAAAGAACCGATAAATTCGGTTATAATCGGTATGGTTTGTAGCATGTGGGTTGTATTGGTTTGCAAAATCAATAACCAGAGCAGGAAATGAGCAGAGCTTCTACTTCTCCATAGACATAACAGAGCCACACCTAGCAACTGGGTACGCCAAAACGAACACAAAGAGCTTGAGCTTTGGTCTCATGGCGGCAAAGAAGCAGCAGCTGAACAAAACCAAAAAGAGAAAGCAAATTCCAGCCTCTAACACTAAAGCAGATAGGTCTCCTTCTAAGAACCCGAAGCTCGCTGTTTCAAATCCATCGAATCTTGCCAGCAAAAAGTCCAGGAAGACCTTCGAATCCGTTAAAAAGCACAAGCCGACTGTTGTTGGTAAAGAGAAGAAGGCTCCGGTTACACCTCGAGAACGTCAACTACAAGCAAGGTTTTGTCTTTTTCCTTGAAATCGATTTTGTTCTATCTGGGTGTTGTTGGTTCTGCTTGTAAGTGTATGTATCTCATTTATATGCTTACCAACTAGTTTGGATGTTGCTGAATAGCAAAGAAATAAAGGAAGAGAGATAGAGGTGAGATTTGACAGAAAGAAAAAAAGTAACTCGGCAGGTGTGATGGCAGAAATTTGAATTGCATTAATTAGTCGGTCGGGTTCGGTTTATGGCGGTTTTTATGAGCGAAATCCGAATCGACCGGTCTAAACCGTTTTTTCACCTCTCAGCCATCTGATCTTGCCTATCTTTAATTTGCAACCGCCCGATTTGCATCATTTTGGTTCGGTTTGGTCGGTTCTTCATGGGTAGACCGGGTTATGAACACCCCTAGTCAACACAGGACCTTCGTGAACCACTATAAAGAGACCTTTACTTTCCTTTACAATTTTCTAATTCTCTGGATCCCAATTTCATTGGCTGAAATTTCTCTGGAATTCAAAATCAAAATAAAAGGTTTGGTCCTCTTGTTCGTGTGTTTCTGTAGAACGGCTTCAAGCGATGGTTGGAGGAAGAAGAGCAGAAATGAAAGCGAGGAGGGAGAGAAGGGTGCGCAAGCGCGGTAGAGAAAAAAATGCCCGGCGCTGCGAGTCCAGAGCTGAGCGCTGGTATCTTCATTCCCCGGAAAGTTGGATTCCCACCTCAAGAGGTGGGTGAGTTTTATTCTTATTTTGTGTGTAAATTTCATTCTCGAGTATCTTTTATTCCAGAGAATAATTTTGTATCTCTTGTACCAAACATGAGAAAGTTTTATTTCTACCTTACTTTCCCAAAAATCTTACAAGATAGGTCATATCAAACACCACCTTAGGAGTAAATTTAAACTTGTTACCGAACACTTTAAAATGGGAAGCATATGATATGACATATGAGTAGGATATCAAGTAACTTGGGTGTTGCAAGACAGCAAGAGTGAACTATGCGCATTTGTGTGACAGTGATAAAAAACAAGCTGCCAGTAGCAATATGGTTGGCATGGGAGTGAGTGAGTGGGACATTAAATGAAGGGTTTACAAGGTAATAATATAATCCGTCTCTGTTGTTGGCATCTTCGCCCCAAATTTGTCCAGCGGCGGCAAGTTTCATCGCAATGTGGTCCTTTAGGTGGACACCTGTAATTATAGCCAGTTGCACTTGCTGTGGTGCAATGCTCACACTCATAGTCGCAGGCTGCCTCATCCAAAGTTTGGCATTAACTCAACACTGCCACACTGGACAAATTTCTTATCTACTGCCTTCCCTTTCCTTCCTATTCTTGTATGAGAAACGTAGAAGTGGAAGTGGTTGATCCCATCTGTGCTATTATTGATCACACAGGAGGAGGTTTTTTTTTTTTTTTTGGGCCATGATGGGAGGAGTTTCAGGGCATGGGTTTTCCACTCTTCATTATGCTATATTTTATTAATGGGGATTAAAGAATAGTGCAAAAAATATATGACTAGTATTTAATATCACTATAAGTAAAATTGATAATTAAAATAAGGTTAAAATGTACCGTGTTAGTCTATGTAGGTTGGACATATTTTAAATTAAGTTTTTATAATTTTTTTCTTTTTTTTTTAGATCCTTATAGTTTAATTTTTTTTTTAATTAGATCCCTATCATTATCCCTGGTTATAATTCCATTAGTTTAGTACTAACATGACAAATGGTTTATCTATGTGACAATAAAATAAACTAACATGACACCAAAATAGCACAAAAATTACCACCTCATCAACTTTTTTGAGCCAATTTGATGAGGTGACAATTTTTGTGTCATTTCGGTGTCACGTCAATTTCTTTTATTATCACATAAATAAACTATTTGTCATATCAACACTAAACTAATGAAGTTATAACCAAGGGTAATGACAAGGACCAAATTAAAAAAATTTAAACTATAAAGACCCCAAAAGAAGAAAAAAAGTTATAGGACTCTAATTAAAAATTAATCTAAATTATATGAATTTGTAATACATTTTAACCTTAAAATAATTTATTTTACTTAATAGATATTTGGGACTTATGTGAGATGTACAAAATACACAATCTAGATTATCTAAGTAATTAGTTATGCATATGGTATTAGTATAACCTTCGATACTAAATAATTAGCTAAAAAAATTATATTTTATTAATTCTTATTATTATGATATTTGAGATCAATTACATATTTTAATAGCATTTTAAGATGTATAAATAACATCACAATTTATAAATGAAACGTTACAAANTTTAATAGCATTTTAAGATGTATAAATAACATCACAATATATAAATGAAACGTTACAAATTTAAAATATATAAATAGCATTTATTTATAACAAAAAAATTACTATTTGTACAAGAATTCCTTCTAGGCATGTTATATTTGAAATCCGAATGTGGGATGGGACCTGGGAGATATTTTGGGCCTTACGGGGTAGGGAGTTAGCCCAACGTCTTCAAGGGTTGCCTGGAACACAAAGGCCCACATTTAGCCCATTACATTTACACACATTCGACTCCAACAATGCTACGACTTGTCGGTTTGATGAAGGACAAGAAAAGCTCCCCGACAAATCGTTTCGAACACTTTCTTGAGCTTCATTAGAAGGACGTCATTCTCTTTAATTCTACCACCTTGCCTAACTTACCGCTACTGCTATTTCAGAATAACTGATTTATCCTTTCTTGGTTTCAGAATTCAGATTTCACTTCTGACGAACTTCGCTGTTGGTTTTTGCTCTTTCACTTGTCTGTCTGCAACAGCTGAAACGCGTTATGCCTTCCTTTTCGACTCTCAGGAGATCTTCACAATCCATCCACCAATTCCTAATCCAACGGCTCCGGATCCGCCAATCTTCAAATGCGTCTTCTTCTTCTTCACCATCGCTGATCAATACCTGGAAGAATGATTGTAACCAACACCTCAATCCGGTTTGTGGGTCCTCTCTGAAATGGCTTTCGACAATTTTCGTCGGCTCGAGTCTGGGGCTTCTGTGTTGGTTTTCTATTTCTAATTCCGATTTTGATTCTTCGTTGTTAAAGAGTTCCTTATCTTTTACGGACTGGCCAACCGCGAGTTCTGAGACTGCAGTCGGTGATGGACGGCGTAGTTCACGGTCATTGTTGAGAAAATTATCCTTGCCGGAAATTAACGACAGTTTTCTTTTTGGAGGCAAGTAATTGTAATTATACGCGGCAAATATCTCTCTCTCTCTTTTTAATTCTTTTAAGAAAATTTAAACACGTCAGTCGTTGCAGACTTGCAGTGGAATTTGGCGAATTGATATGAAATTTTTTGCGGTTAAGCATTCCCGTATAATTCTAGCAGAGTGATGAGTAAAATTTGCTGCAGATGCTTACAGGAGAAAGATTTTCTCCAACTATGAGAAGCGCATACGGCTGCGAAGTCCTCCGGAAAAGGTAATGAATCTGTGTTACTTTTTCAAGCGTATCAGATTTTGTATGTATGGGTAATTTAACAAAGCAGTTACTAACATCCTTGGAGGATACTCAGACCTGCAATGTTGAATATCACATTGGGATTTCTTTCCTTTTTTAAGCTTGCTATACAACAAGCATAGGGAAAGAAAGACAGCTTAAAGCTTCCCACTAATGTGCCAAACGGTATGGGTACCCTGTGCTTTTCTCTGAGAAGTCGATAAACCTTCTTAAGCTATTTTTTTTTCCCACTTTCTTCTTAAAGTGGGAAAAATTTGTAGGGAGGGGATTATGTACTACACCTCCTATTTTCTTATCATCTGTCTGCGTAATGCTGAAATGTTTTTGGTGATTTTTACACTAATTGTTTTCTGAACTCAAAGTTCTAATCCCCCACCCCAGAAAAAAAGTAAGAAAAACAGCTTAAAGCTTTATGTTGCATTGGGTTGATTAGGGGCCTAACTTATTAAGATCTCAGTTTCTCAAGAATGATCTTTATATTGACAATCTTCCACCCTTTGCATCAAGGTGTTTGAGTACTTTGCATCTTGTCGTACCCCAGAAGGAGAACTACTCATGAAACCAGCAGACCTGATGAGAGCAGTTGTTCCTGTTTTCCCTCCATCTGAATCCCACCTTGTTAGAGATGGATACTTAAGAGGAGAAAGGAGTCCCGGCCATCTACGCTGTGCTCCTTCAGATTTTTTTATGCTTTTTGACGTCAACAGTGACGGGCTTATATCTTTTAAAGAGTGAGTTGTCTAGATTCTGTACAATTTTATTATATAATGAGGATATTTTTGGTAAGGGAGTAGTATGTTAACTTTGTAGTGCATGCTTTTATATTTTCTTTTCTTTTTCTCTCCCTATTTCTCTCCGTGAGTATGATGTCCATATATTTCTCTGTAATAGGTATATCTTTTTTGTAACGCTACTCAGCATACCGGAATCAAGCTTTTCTGTGGCATTTAAAATGTTCGACAGGGACAATAACGGGTCAGTGCTCATGCCACCTTCTTTGAACGTATAGCATCACTCAATATGTCAGATGTGTCAGTAACTTGAGTTAGTCTATTGGGGATTGTAATTCTTTCCCTCTTCATATATTCAGCTTTTAACTCAAAATTCACCAAAACATCCAGTTGTATTGTTAATTCATCAGTTGTGCACTAGGACATTGCTATTTGTTTGTTACCAATGGCATCAAATTTTAAAGCTACCAAAAAAGTATAAAAAAGGTTTGGCTGCCTGTGGGTGCTTGCTATTCCCTTTTTGCTGGTGGCCTGAATTATTTTCCCCCTGCCATCTATAGGGAGATAGACAAGGAAGAATTCAAGGAAGTAATGGCATTCATGCGATCTCATAATAGACAAGGTGCTAACCACAGAGATGGACTGCGAACTGGCCTGAAGGTCAATGATTCTGTAGAAAACGGAGGGCTGGTGGAATACTTCTTTGGTAAAGATGGAAAGGGATGCCTTCAACATGATAAATTTGTAGAATTTATGAGAGACTTGAACAATGAAGTAAGCCTCTATATGCTCCTTTCTCACTAGAAGTCATTATGCAGTTTAGTAAAAGTGGCAGTATTATATGTTTGATTTCTCATTTCTGGTATTTCGGTAGTAAATGGTTTCCTATTGCATCTGTGTGTTTCTAAGAGCAGAATATTGTTTCCTCACTTGACTAAACAAATGCTAGGATTGTAATCTACAACTACTTAAGGGGTTAACATCTTATGGTCAAAGAGACAAATGATGATTGGCTTGGGGCTGCACTCACTGCTGCAACAATTGACAATCAAAATATTATACTTTAACCTCGAATTATATTATAATTTTACATATGCCATTCTGATAAGATGTTTAAAACTTTAATGTAGTGGTAGTGGTAATAATAGGCATTAGAACTGAGAAAAATCGGTACACTTGCTCTCATGTAGTCTGATATAGTTGTAAAAACTGCTAATGTTGTAAGGATCAAGTTCCTTTTTCACATTAAGTACAAAAATGAACATCTAGACTAATTTTATCTGCTAAGTGTACATTGATATACAATAGTCCCACTCATGGGTTTGGTATTCTATCTTGTAGAACTGTTTTGATCTTCAAAAAGGGAAGGCTGAAAACGAAAATGAATAGATTTCTGCTTACTTCCACTTCTGTGGTTGTTGTCATTTATGTTAGTTATTTTACATTTTCCCACCTTGTCCCCAAGAGGTCCAAATTAATTCTGTAAAACTTCTGTATGCATTTATAAGTGTTCTTTCCCACTTGGTGGAGAGTTTCATTTCCTGAAGTGGCTTTAGAAGTGGTTATATATGACTATCTAATTATAATACTTCCTGTAGATTATAAGGCTGGAGTTTGCTCATTATGACTACAAATCACGAAGAACCATATCAGCCGAGGACTTTGCACTCTCCATAGTTGCTTCTGCTGACATGAATCTTGTAGACAGGTTGCTTGATCGGGTCAAAGAATTGAACAATGATCCGTCTTTTAGGGATGCACGCATCACATTCGAGGAGTTCAAAAATTTTGCAGAGCTACGAAAAAAATTGTTACCATTTTCTTTGGCCCTTCTCAGTTTTGGAGAAGTAAATGGCCTGTTAACAAGAGATGATTTTCAGCGAGCTACGTCACATGTATGGCATTTATCTTTGATTCCTTGCTTATATTAATAGTGATTAGGGGTAGCTTTTTTTGTTTCCGTGCTAACAAAGATCTCAATTTGTTATTATTTTTTTTTTTGGGAGGGGGGTTGGGGACTGAATTTTCTTTTTTAATCTGCTGACTTTAAAAATCTGATGGTGGAGACTTTGCGTTGAACATGCAGAGCTTATTTATCATGGATAGTAGAATGTCTGCCACAAGGTTTAACACACTTATCAATAGACTGCATGGAAAATGAACGTGCTATGTGCTTCCTGATTATAGCAGTGGATCTGAATTTCCTGCAATTTGAAATAGACTTTTATTAAGAAATCTGGAAAGAAACACGATTTATATAATGTATTCTAGTTTTCTAATTGTAATGGTGGATACAAATTATATAAGGCTGTGTATACTCTTGTAATTTATTTGATACATCCTTCCCTGTGCATTTGTACAAAAAATTCTTATTCATGATCATACATCCATGGTCCGATCATCATTAGACTTCTTAATTTTTGAGTACAAGTTTTTAGAAATCATATAATCAATGTTATGAACATAACTTTGGCGTTGTCTAAATTCTCTGTTCTTTACTGTTTATTGGATTTGGATTAGATGTTATGGACAATGAATTTTCAACAATTTCATATTTCGTTTGCTTGATTCAATTTCAGGTGTGCGGCATATCTCTCTCTGACAATGTGGTTGACATTGTTTTCCATTTATTTGACACAAATCGGGATGGAGACCTAAGTTCAGACGAGTTTGTGAGAGTTCTACACAAGCGTGAAAGGGACATAGCTCATCCTTTGGAGGCAGGAATCCTGGGTTTCATGTCTTGCTGCTGGAACTGTACGGATAACTTGTCATCTTCACGGTTGCTTTCCTGATTTCAGCTGTGTTTGCAAGTAGGAAAAATTTCGGATAGCTTGGAAATTAGTTTGCTTGTTGTAAAATCAATGTAACTTGGGTGGTCGTCCGAGTAACTGATAACTCTTTTTCCCTTATGGGGAGACAGGGAAAAATAGAAAAAAGAAAGAGAAGGGGTTGTTGGTTTGACAACCGAAAGATATGATAATTCCATCTCTTTCACCTTGTAAATAGTGACCACAGTCCACTGTTTGTAAACTCCTAACAGGAAGACAATTAGTACCTCAGCTTTGTAACTAGCATCCTTCCAGTTTATTCAAAATTATTCAGATAATCTACAGTCTTGATAATGTTTGCAATGTTAACGGTTTTATTACTCCCTCTCGCTCAGCATCTACAAAGCACTGCCAACAAAACGACAATCACTTCTGGCCGTAAATTGAACAGCAGTGTCGGCTTGGCTTGTTTTGTTCTCATTGACTGTGAATTGCTGATTGCAGAATCGTTGGTAGTTGAGGTTTGGAAGACAGACAGGAAAAATAACAAAAAATAAAGAGAGAAATTCACGTGTCATATTCAACCGTCAAAGAGGGAACCTTCTTCCCGGAATATCCCCAGATGTGGGATCCACACCATGTTATAATAGCTCAAGTACAGGTGGAAATTTCAAAATATTTTTACCCCTGCACACGATTATGTTTTTGCTTATTCCCGTCAAGGCGCGTGGTATTACCCGAATGCGTCAACGTAACATTTCAATTTTCAACAAGAGATGGTTCTGCAATTCATGGAGGAACTATCTCGTCGGCCTAAGTGGCCGTATACACGCACGCGCCTTCTCGGAGAGTAGATTTCTACATTCTCCGCCAACGTTGACTTGAGCAAAAGGAAACCCTAGGGCAGAGCGAGTGCATAAACATTCTTCTTACATTTTTCCTCTGTGCAATCAGACGCCATTAACGTCCTCGCTGTCCTCTCAAGGTATTCAAGAGCACATCAACCCAAGGCTCTTGAAAGTTGTGCGGGATTTGATTGCATCTTCTATCTTTGCTTCTCCCTGGATCAGTATTTGCTTCAACTTGATTCAGAGAAGGGCGAGAGAAGAGCCAGCCACAAATAAGACAGTGATTTTTTCCTTTTTTTTTTTTTTTTTNTTTTTTTTTTTTTTTCTCAATAAATACACTTCTGTAATAAGATATATTTTATCGTGATTGAGTGAAGTGGATTGGGCGGTTAGAAAATAAGAATTTGTATTTAGTTGTTCTGATTCTTATTCTGATCATTGTTGGGTCTTGTTCTTGTAAATTTCTGTTGTATATATTTTAGTTTTTAGAATTTCATATTTTTATAAGAGTTTTGATTCTAATCAAATCAGAGTCTTTAGAACTTTGATTTTGGGGGTTTTTTTCCTTCTTATTGTCCACCGGTTGTTAAATTATCAATGGGGAAGCCCACTGGGAAGAAGAAGGATGCTGTTGCCCAGAAGGCTGCAAATGCAAACAGCAAGCCAAGCAAGCTTTCTGAGAGGACCTCCAAAGCTTTTGATGAAGACACAGCAATGTTCATCAACATGTCACAAGAGCTCAAGGAAGAAGGTAACAGACTATTTCAGAAGAAGGATCATGAAGGCGCTATGTTGAAGTATGAGAAGGCCCTCAAGCTCCTTCCTAGAAACCATATCGATATCGCTCACCTCCGGAGCAATATGGCATCCTGTTATATGCAATTGGGTCTTGGGGAATACCCTCGAGCAATTAACGAATGTAATTTAGCATTGGAAGTATCACCCAGATATAGTAAAGCTCTGTTGAAAAGGGCAAAGTGCTATGAAGCATTGAATCGGTTGGATTTAGCACTGAGAGATATTAATACCGTTTTGAGTGTGGAGCCTAGTAATCTTACTGCATTGGAGATGCTGGAGAGTGTAAAAAAGACGATGGAAGAAAAAGGTATCACTGTTGATGAGAAAGAGATTGGCTTAGCTAGTGTTGAGCGCCCTGCTGCTTCTCGTTTGCGTAAAGTGGTCAAAGAGAAATTAAGGAAAAAGAAAAATAAAAAAATTGACGACAAGGCAGAGGATAAGGTGGTTGTTCAAGAGAATGTGAATGCTGTTAAGGATAAAGAAGTGGTTACAACAACAATTGAGGAAGAAAAACTTGTAGTTGAACCCGTTAAGGAAGAAAAAGTGGTCACAAGGACGGTGAAGTTGGTACTTGGAGAGGATATAAGGTGGGCACAGTTACCAGTGAATTGTAGTGTGAGGTTGGTAAGGGATATTGTTAGGGATCGGTTTCCAGGATTGAAGGGTGTTCTTGTGAAGTACAGGGATCAGGAAGGTGATTTGGTTACAATCACTACTACTGATGAACTGAGGCTAGCTGAATCTTCAAGTCATCTTCAGGGCCCCCTTGGCTCACTTCGATTCTATATTACCGAAGTCAATGCAGACCAGGAACCACCATATGATGAAATAACCAATGACGATGAGGTGCAAACTGATGGTGGAAAAACAATTGGTATTACTGAGAATGGGGCTACGGAAGAAGGCAACGATGTAGCAAATGGGATGACTACCGTGGAGGACTGGATTATCCAGTTTGCAAGGCTGTTCAAGAACCATGTTGGGTTTGATTCTGATGCATATTTGGATCTTCATGAGCTTGGAATGAAGATGTATTCAGAAGCAATGGAGGATACAGTAACAAGTGATGACGCTCAAGAACTTTTTGAAATTGCTGCAGATAAATTTCAAGAGATGGCAGCTTTGGCAGTATTTAATTGGGGGAATGTTCACATGTCCAGGGCAAGGAAGCGGGTTTCCTTACCAGAAGACGGCTCAATGGAATCTGCTTTTGAGCATGTTAAAGCTGCTTATGAGTGGGCGCAAAAGGAGTACATGAAAGCAGAAATGAGATATGGAGAAGCCTTGAAAATCAAACCAGACTTTTACGAGGGATTCCTTGCTCTTGGGCATCAGCAGTTTGAGCAAGCAAAGCTCTGCTGGTATTATGCAATAGCATGCAAGATGGATTTAGAAGCTGGCCCTTCTGATGAGGTTCTACAGCTCTACAACAAGGCGGAGGACAGCATGGAGAAAGGCATGTTGATGTGGGAGGAGATGGAGGAGCAGCGTTTAAATGGACTATCAAAATCAGATAAATTTAAAGCGCATTTAGAGAAAATGGGTTTGGATAGTCTTTTCAAAGATATCTCTTCTGATGAAGCTGCAGAGCAGGCTGCAAACATGAGGTCACAAATATATCTTTTATGGGGTACCTTATTGTATGAGCGTTCTGTTGTTGAATACAAGCTAGGCCTACCAACATGGGAAGAATGTTTGGAGGTTGCAGTGGAGAAGTTTGAACTTGCTGGAGCTTCTCCAACAGATATAGCTGTCATGGTAAAGAATCATTGTTCCAATCAAACAGCACTAGAAGGTATGGTTTTGTTGGATGAAAAAAATAAAATAAAATATCCTTCTTGTAAATTTCTTGATTTTCTTTTAAATTTCAAACATTTCAGGATTCAAAACAACTAACTAACCAGTTTACACAATTACAGGTTTAGGGTTCAAAATTGATGAGATTATTCAAGCATGGAATGACATGTACGATGCCCAGAGGTGGCAGTTTGGTGTTCCTTCTTTCCGACTTGAACCATTGTTTCGTCGGCGTGTTCCAAAAATTCATTACCTCTTGGAGCAATTTTGAGTTCTCTTCTTGAGTTTCGAATTCTTTGGAGGCATTATTAATGCTTCTGTTTTCTTGGCTTTATAGGTACGCAAGACTCTACTTCGTCTACAGTACTGTTTGCCATGATCCAATTGCAGAAAATCTTCTCAACTGTTTTGAAAAATTAGTTTGGTTTCAGTAGATATATGCGCGGAGTAGATGAACCCATGACTGGATCACGGGGATAGGTGTTTTCTGTTGTTAAGCAAATTCAAATTAAGTTTGTCCTGTTGGGTTCAATCATGACAGCAGTTATATTTTCTCTCTCAAATTTGTAGTGATGACTTTGTATTCAGAATGTTATTGAGAGATCATATCGGAATATCTATAAAACTGTGGTAGAAAAAGTCCTAGTAGGAATTTCAGAAATATACTTATATACACATAGAACTGCCAAAGATGTTTGCATCATATGACAGAATCAATGTAAGTTATTGATGAGGCTTTTAATTAGTCAAGTGGTGACGAGTGGAAGGAATATTATGTTCAAATTTGTGTTGATTTTCTAGCGAGATTGTGAGAAATAAGTTCTGTAAAAATGACAGAAAGCATCAAAATGAAAGGTTTATGGAGAAGGGAAGAGTCCTCCCTACTGAAAGTAGTTTGGGGCTCAAATGACATTGCTAATGATGGTACCCCTTTCATAAGATGGAAGGAGGCTGTATCATGGATTTGGAACCTTCTTGGCATATACATTTGAGTTACTGAAAGAAGGAAAGAATAAGAATCACAAATAGAAAGAATACAGGATAAGGAGCAAAAAACTAAAAAAATGAAGCAGCACCTACCAGCACAGTGATTTATTGGACGATTTTTTTTTTAAATCAATATTCTTATTTTTGTACACATGGTTCTGTAAGATGTTATGTTTCATCAGATGTATTGGCAATTAGCTAAGTTGTTGTGAACTAAATTACACTCATGTCATAATCTGGTGATATTTTCGGTAGTCTGTAAATGGTGATATTTCATGTCAAGGTTCTGACAAGATCTTGGGTTAAAAGCTGCCTCTTTAAAGTTCAATTACACTGTCTGTATAATCTGAATCTGCAGGCAGCTGTGAAATCTGCCTGAGTTGTTTCATAGGTTGGTGGGGCTTTTGTACAAGCATGAATTATTCATCTCATGAAATGTCACAAGTAAACACTGTTATATCTGAAGTTTAGAGCATTTAACTTTACTTGTTTTGGCAGTTGTATGAACTTTTGAGTTACTCTGAAGAGTTTTAGCGATGTCAGAGCCCATGCGTTGTGTTTGATTGGCGTATCAATGCTCAGATTTGTAGGCTACTACGGAAATATAGTGGGATTTTGGCCTCTGATTTATTTGCTTTTGGGTTGTTGTCCACATAAATTGTCAGTGTCATGTTGTTTTGTCTTGTTTCATATGAACTATGTTGCAGAATTGAAGATAGATAATGTCAATCGTTTGTTCTGACTGAGTATAATTTCTCTTCTTGTTTTTAAAATTGTTTAATAACTTTGAAGCCTATCAATAGAAGCTGTTATGCAAGATGTCTATTTTATGGCCCCTGGAAATAGTTGTTTTCAAGATTAACTTCCTTCCCTGGAAGAAAGTGTTGGCTTTCTGCAATAGGCTTGGAATGGAAATTGGTTGACTTAAGAAGACATTAATCATGTGATAATCTTCTCCATATCCAGTGTTCATATTATGTGATGGCAACATTAAAAGCTTGGGTTACATATAATCCGCTACATAAGTTTGTCTCCCTTTGGTATCTACAGATATTTGTCTTTTAACTTATAAGTGTTGTAACATTTGAAAATTGTTAATTTTAGTTATTGATTTACTTTTAAGCTATATGTTTTTATCAATGTTAAAATCCATGTGGCTGGGCTGAACTAATTTCTTGCCTTTTGATTGCAGGGATTTTTTCTCCATACTGCATTTGTTTAGCTCATGAATTGGAGCTGAGTGGATTTTTTCTTTTCTTCTTTGTGCGAGTTGCATACGAGATTGAGAAAATAGGCTGGAAAGCCTGATTATATTGTTTTCATTTTTGGGGGGTTTGCTGCAAAGTTTCTGTTGTTTACAGCTGTAATATGGGTATATGATTGCATTTGTTGGTGTGAGCTAGTTGGCGTAAGCTTTAATTGTTCAGTTTGCTGATTAGTTGGAGGTATGTTGATTATTTAGGTCGCCAAATTGTCATTTGTAACAATTTATTGGTGTTATATAGAAGAGTATAGTATTATTGTTTCATATCGCTCTTTACTATATCCTATCTTTTCCTTTGCCATGTTTGAACTACCTTCGGCGTTTTATGTTCAATCACGCTTGAAAGATGTAAGTGAGGTAGTCTATATAGTATATACTATAGTGTAGACAAGGGATCAATTTGCCTTGTTTCGTTTGATTTGGAAAATCAAATTTCATTTCATACATCCCATTTCTGTCTGATATCCTTTTCTCATTGTGTAATTGATTTTAGGCATCGCTGTCTTTTCTTTTGTACTCCAAGGCACCCTGTTTCCCATGAAGTATTCATTATTATGACTGGTTTTCAGTTTTAGGCTGACTGGCTCAATTACACGGTGCGGTTACTTCCAGTAAAACTCTCTGCCTTTTGATTTCCCATAGCTGCGCTGAATCCTCTTACTTTTGAAAGATAAAAAAAGAAGCTAATAAAACAAAATAAATTATTTTACCTCAAAAAGAAAAAGTTCCAGAGTGGGAAGATGAAACTGAGAGATATTAATTTGCACACTCCTCTTGGATTGTATTGTAGCCGTCTCAATTGAAATTATTTTCTATAGCAATTATTTTATTGAATATTTTAGTTTTGTTTTTGGAAAAGGATATTTTAATAAATATGTAAAAACAAAAAAAAAGGCGAATAACGAATCAAATATCATGTTCACAACTTTTATTTTTTTTTAAAATAATTATCTAACTAAATAGTAATAATATTTATTTATTTTTTTATAACTCAAGAATTAAGATTTAACTCTAACTTTTAGGCGAATTACTTATTTTAAGAGTTTTATTGTTAAAGTACTCATATATATAGTTTTATGTGAGAGCACTTTAAAATTTTTATTTTGTTAATAAAGTCTCAATTAATGAAAAATTTTGACCACAAAATTATTTTTTTATAAGAAAAACTTTGTAACCAATTAATTTACAACGAAGTTGGCACTGTTTACTTTTTCATGTCTAGAATAATGTTGCTTAATTTTGTATTAATCTAAGTTTTGAATACGCAAATACGAAAACAACTAGAAGTCTAGAAGTAGGAAAGCTGTAGCAAAAAGAACTTGAAATACAATAGGAACGAGTGAGAAGAATCGGACTCAAGAAGTGGCTCCCCAGTTGTATTCTATTTCTATATCACCGTCCGACTCTCAAAGTTCAACTATATATATATTCTACTTTCTCTTTCTGAAATAATCTGTTCAGATCAGTGAAGGCATTCGATTATTAGTATCTTGTTCTAGGGTTTTTTCAATTCCCAAAATTCTCTCTAAATTCTATCATAAACTCAAATCTCCAGTTATGGAGAAGGTCAGGAGGGCATCCCATGCCGGTTCCTGGTACACTGACAATCGTAAGTCTCAGTTTTAACACGCTCTTCCTCCGTCTCTCTTTGTCTCTCACGCAATGGGTGGGAGGAATATAGTCACAAGAAAAAGACGAAAATTGACTGCTAATTTCTATTAATCATGTGCTTTCGATCGAAAGATAGATGCTTTTACAACTAGCAATAAGAATTAGGAATAAGGTATTTCGTTGAATTGCTGGAGGGAATTTTGATCAGGTTGAAGGGTTTTGCGCTTTAAATTAGTTTCTCGTTGATTTTTCTGCATCCGGAAACGGTGCTTAAACTGGGTGCTGTTGGATAAATAACCAAGTTTGATATGAGTATTACAGTTTTTCGTTGATTATTTGAAAATTATGTAGAACAGTAAGGCTCGTACTGCTTGGAACTAATTCTAGAAGTTGGTCGATAAGAAGCATTAAGATCACTCTTTTAAGTTCCTTCAATGCTTTCTATGTTGGTATACATGCAGGTAGCAACATTTTATCCACACGGTTGTTTTCAAGCTAATTTTTGAAGTATCTCTCTTTTCAGCTAAACAGCTAGCAGAAGAGCTTGAAGGATGGCTTAGATCATCTGGCCTGACCAAATCTCCTGATGTACGAGGAGTAATAGCTCCGTAAGTTGCAACACTCTGCACTTTTTTTTTTTTTAAAAAAAATTATTTGTGATTTGAACTAATTCAGATGTACTTCAACTATTGGGTGCCTGGAATGCTAGACATGCTGGTTATTCTTATTCAGGACGAGCTGCTGCTTATGCCTTTGGAAACATTGATCCATCTAGCATGTACGTAGATTTTTTGTTTGCCCCTCTGCCTCCATTCCTATTCTCTCTTCCCCTTTTAACTCTTGCATGCTTTCCTTGTGCTATACTGCTCGCTGCTAATTGTTGGATTTTCTTTTATTATTTTACAATTTCAGTACACGGGTTTTCCTTCTTGGTCCTTCTCACCACTATTACACTCCAAAATGTGCTCTTTCAACTGCCACAGTTTACAAGACACCCATAGGGGACCTGCCTATTGATTTGGAAGGTACTGATATTTATATTTTAATCTATATTTCATCGGTAAATCTTGTCTATATGTTCTGTAAGGACGTGGTTTTTTCTGATGAATGCAGCGTGACTTTTCTTTGTAGAATATAGATAAACGATGGTAAGCTGGGGGGCCTTAAAGGAAATTATCTACTGCTGAAAATGGCCAATAAAAAGATAAAATGGTGATAAAGAAAATTTGGATGCAATACCTTGAAGAGGGTTGGATAAACCAACTTCCTATTATCTATGGAAATTAAAGAAAAATTTTCTTATATGTAATTACATGCTTGCCTATGTCTTAGTTTCTATAATGTGTGAAATAGAAATAATGATCTGCATATGGAAATTCAAATTATTCTGATTCTGGTTTTCTATTCATTAGGTATGCATATGTGTGGAATATTTGAAACAATTTAACAAGCTAAAGTGGTTCAATTTTCATATTTTTTAATATTGGTTTCTCTTGATGATTCATTTTTGTTATCTTACCAGTCATTGAGGAGCTTAAAGCCACGGGAAAGTTTGAACTGATGGATATTCGCATTGATGAGGCTGAACATAGCATGGAAATGCACTTGCCATATCTCGCTAAAGTATTTGAAGGGTAAATCATGTTAGGTAGAAATTTTTGTTCTGAAACTTAACAGTAGAGACTGAATTTATGGTATTGATGCAGGCACCAGGTAAAGGTTGTACCCATTTTGGTTGGTGCTGTTAGTGCTGGGAATGAAGCCATGTACGGGCAGTTACTTGCAAAATATGTGGATGATCCAAATAATTTCTTTTCCGTGTCATCAGATTTTTGTCATTGGGGGTCACGGTATGTAATATCTACAGTTTACATGTTAATTACCTGATTATTCTCCAAGGTCTTGCTACTATAAACTCATTTAATTGTCTGATGTGCTAAAAAACACACACACACACAAATTAGTTATTCAAAATCTGCTTATGTCCTCTTGAGCTTGACCACCCCTGAGATATAGAGTACTTCCATAGTTTATTTATTTGATATTTCCAGTTAGATGATAGATGTTATTTACATTTTATTTCAATCATAATTTTGATTTTTTTATTAGGATAAGCTTAGATGACGAAACCATTTCTTACAGGTTGCTTTTTTAAGGTTCTGACAGTGGTCAGAGATTACCTAGATATTACTTTACTGGGCCTTCATATTGTCCATGGTTATGTAAAGCTGACTAGTTTGAAGCTGGTGTCATCTTTTTAATCCAAGTTGATCCATTTAATTCTATATTCTGCCTGACTTATTGTTGACTGGTGTTTTGATTCAGATTTAACTACATGCACTATGAGAAAAAACATGGGCCTATTTACAAATCTATTGAGGCTTTAGACAAGATGGGCATGGATATCATAGAAACAGGAGATCCAGATGCATTCAAACAGTATCTGTTGGACTATGACAATACAATATGTGGAAGGCATCCCATTAGCGTTTTTCTCCATGTAAGTGCCTTGTAAATTACCATAATATCCTAAGAGAGGGATCTGTCATCAAATTTGCGCACCCTACGACCACCAAAAAGAAAACAAACAACGAAGATATAAAAAGAATGCTGGTAGTTCGTTGGTTTTCATTCTATTTCTCATTCTGGAAAGGCTATATATGATACTCTGTACTCTCTACTAATTATCCTTGAGATCATGAGCCTTGATAAATAAGCCCAACCTGAGGTAGATCAATTGGCAGCGCGTCCATCAAAGTTGCATGGTATATGTTTAAAATTTATGAAATTTGCATTACTAAAGATCCCATGTATCTGGTGAAGTGGGACCTCTATTCATTGTCATTGCACTGTTATATGAGATTAATTTTGAGGCATCTGATGTCAAATTTGTGAAAGATTGAAGAATGTGATTGAGATAGCAAATAGGATGGGAAAATCCTTAGGAGTTCCTATTTAATAATTTTTTCTGGTTTTCAAAAATTTAAATCATTGCTGATGTTTAGAGTTAAAGATGTTTGTTATGTGAGACTTAAAACTTTCTAGATAAGGATTTAACCTGGAATTTTCAAATATGGATCATCTAATACCAAAGGAATTTTGTCTTTATGTTGCTTTTCACCACATTAGATGAGTTTTTCTGTTTGATGGTAATCTCTTTTTTTTTTTTTTTTTTTTTTTTTTTTNTTTTTTTTTTTTTTTTTTTTTGGTCTATGCAATTTGTTCAGATGCTGAGAAACAGCTCGACAAAGATAAAAATCAAGTTCCTTTGCTATGAGCAGTCCAGTCAATGCAAAACGACAAGGGACAGTAGTGTAAGTTATGCATCTGCCGCCGCAAAGGTTGATGGTTCAAGCTCTAGTTGAAGATCTTGCCCCTCCTCTGATGGGGCATTCAGCAATTTCATTTTCTTATCATTGACTATTAACATTTAAGCTACGAACATTTGGATATTAAATCCTTGTTTATAGATCGCTGCCACTAATATATATTGCCTGTCTTTAATCGTGGAAGCTAGTTCAAGCGGCATTTGAATTATATTTTAAGAGTAAAACAATGAAATACCGAGTCTGGTAATTAATATTTATGGTGTGATATATTTTCAATTTTATACACTTTTCAAGTGTTAACATTTTTAATTACAAAATTAAAATCCATAAACTTATGGTATTTTATTGTTCAAAATTATAGTTAATATTAATGAGACTATTATGCATTTTTTAACCAAATTAGTGGTGTAAAATTGTAAATGCGGTAAATATGTTTCACATTGAGTATTACTATGGGTTTTACTATTCTTTTTAACAAGGTTTAATTGTAATTTTGGTCCTCATATTTTAACCACTTGAATGTTTTGGTCTCCCTTCTTTAAAAATGAACTATTGAGTCCCTCCATATTCATAAAATGTACAAGTTTAATCCATTTATCTTTAAGTCAAAATTTTTAGGTTTATTTCAAGGTGTGAAGTTCTATGATTTATAATCTCACCGTTCATATTGAAGAGCTACGTCTTGTGAATCTCCAAATTAAATTTTAGCTCGATCTAACGGTAAAAAAGTCTAAATTTTGCGATTAGATGAAAAATTATGATTTTGGTATTTTGGCTGAGTCCCACCGTTAGATCGAGCTAAAATTTAGTGAGAAGGTTCATAAGATGTAATCCTTCAATCTGAACGGTGGGATTATGAATCAAAGAATTTTACACATTGAAATAAACCTAGAAATTTTGACTTAAAGATAAATAGACTAAAATTGTACATTTTATGAATATAGAGGGACTCAATAGTTTATTTTTAAAGAAGGGGGATCAAAACGTTCAAGTGGTTAAAATAAGGGAACCAAAATTGCAATTAAGCCTTTTAACAAATAGTAGCATAAAAGAGGTGATATTTTAAAATGCACTTATACAGACAGTATATTAAGAATCGACTCTAAGTAAATACTCCATAGAGGGTTAATATGTCTTAGTTATTGACTTATCATTACGTTTATGAATTTTCTACGGCTATTTCAACCAGCATTTTATTAGTTTTTTTGGTAACACGCAATTTTTTTGTTGGCACACAACTTTGTTCGTCGTCAAAAGGTTATTCATATAAAAGCAAATTTCTAATGGCCAATGAAAAAATAGCAAAACATAAAAGAAAGGGAAGTAGTAAAGAAAACGAGAGCTCTTTCGTTCGCCTCAATTTTGGATTAAGGGGATCTCTTCTCTTTTCATTTAAATGCTCTTGTTTTTTTTTTTTTTTTTTTAAATGGTGGTGGAACCCATTAACGCTGTAACGGTTAATATTGAGCTTGAGCTCCATTGAAGCACATATTTCTCGGGTAAAACAGTTTTTTCCTTTTTTCTCTTTTCCGACAGAAAGAATCTAAAAATGCTCTTTCAATGTATTTGAGTAAAAAATTCAACGGAAATCCGTGAAGAAAAAGACTGAGCAGTAATATTTAGAAAGAAACTTCATCCCAAATCAGCCACCAAAAAGAATGAGTAGTGATATTTGACCAAGGCTTATTGCAAAAGCCATACAAATAAATAGATAGAAGCATTTAAGATCATACCAATCAATTACTAAAAATAGATTGAAGCATAAATATTAGTTAATGAATCACGTTCATGGATCATATCTTGTATTGGAAAAATCATAATTTTTATGACCAAATGCATATAACTGAGTAGTATTAAAATCGTTTTCAATACTTATGAATTTTATATTCAAATCAAGAGTCATAGTAAAAAATACTAAAAAAATCATAAAAAAAATAAATTAATTTTCTCAGGACAAAATTATAAATTCAGTGATGAATCAATTTGGATGGGTTCGTCCTTAATCTTGGTTCCTCCCAACAAGCTCCAAGCACCTCCTGGTCGGCGAGGCTCCAACACAAAAACCCTACCATCTGTGAGCCCCACTACAAACTGGGTTGGGTTATGTGGATGTGCAGCAATAGCAAGTGGGTAGACGCTCAATCTGCATGCAGCCACAAAATTACATAATCACAATTCAGCAGGGGTAAACAAATAACGGATCAATGTTAATATAATTCATAACCTTTGAGTATTATTCCAATTATCTCTCTCTGTCTACATTTAGATACACTATTTGGAGTGTGATATCGTAGGGTAAAACACAGTAATTTAACAGTTTCTCATGCTGTTGTCGTTATGCAGTGAAAGTGGATAAAATCATGACTTGAACTCTAGAACTCAAATACTGCAATTAGCTAATATTATAAAGCTGTGCCGCATAACTCGCCCCAAAACAGAAAACATACCTTGAAGCGAAAAGGTAAGCAGAGCGATTAATCCTACAACGCTGTTGAAGACTTAAAGCTTCAAATACTATCAAAGTCCCGTCAACAAAACAGGCATACACCATCTCGCCATCACATGAGAATGTTGCCTGGGAGATAACCACAGAACCTTCCGGAACCCACTGGTATGAATATGAAACGACCCAACAAAAAAAAAAAAAAAATTGTTTCCTCAACAAACAGCATAACTTTAATTTGAAGATAACACATGAATCTTATGTTTGGAAAAGAAGAGACAACCTGGCTGATGCATCCTAGTTCTCTTGCTTCATAAATTCCAAGATAAGTATCACATACAGCAAGGAAGTATATCTGATCCCGGTGAAACTCAACGTGAGTTGCCTGTCTCTCCCTTCCATTTATCTGCAAGTTTCTAGCTTTTTGTATTACCCACCCATTCATGTTCCATACCAAAATCTGCAAGAGAAATAAAATGAAAATAAAGCAATAGTTCATATTAGTAATTCAGTTCTAACCATACACTGGGTTTAGATTAAAACAATTAATTTCCCAGGAAAAAACAAAAAATAAAACTTTGTTTTGGTTGCTCCCTTCCTCTTTGTGGGTATTTGACTTATGCCCATAAGTTATTAAGGATTAAATCAACCAGCGAAAGGAAACAAAGTTCATATTGGCTGAGAAACATGGGAGCCAATTCTGAAACGTTAATGGTGGTCGTCAGTCACCATCATGCATGGAAAAAAATTTAAAAATACTAACCTGAGAATCTATATTAGCAGAAACAAGAATATTCAAAGTCTCTGAGAAGGCAAGGCCAGTAACTCTATTTAAGTGGGCGCAAAGCTTGCTTAAGAGCTGCATAAATCAAAGACATGAAAATCTTGCTTCAATATCCTTTTAAGCAGCAGGCAATCTTACTTCTTTCTCAAATCAAGAAGAAACATACCTTATTAAAATAGAGATTGTACATAACTATACTGAAATCATCCATGCCAATAGCGACTACATTATTATCCCGAGGATAGATGGCAAGACATGTCGGCCTAGGTGGTGGAGTCATGATAGTCATCTCGGTCTGTTTTATCAGGAAAAGTGTTATATATCATAACATGATTATAAACTATCAGTATAAAAAGCTACGTTCACTTGACACTAATTGGGGTGTGAAAATAGTTTAGGGCTTACTACAACAAATTAAAGAAAATAAACAGATAATGTTTATGAATCAATGCAGTAATGAGAAAAAGTAGTCAACGCAATAACTCTATGGAAACCATATATTCTCATCCTGGAATATTTTGAAGCATATAGCTTATTAATTTAATTCTTTTAAGTTTTTGATCTTCAGGAGTGACTGGATAAAAAGGAAACTACTGAAATGATATGAAAATTTTCAGCATTTAAGACTTCAAGGAAATTAAGGAGAGCATATATAGCACACTACATCTTTTGAGGTTACCTTAAATGTCGCCACGTTGTGCAGGGAGATTAACCCCCCTGATGTTGACATGAGATATGAATCATTCTTTGACAAAGCAAAACAGGAAATTGGGTCTTGAGGGTTGGCGCTCGCAAGGTCATTTCTCATGATTTCAGGGCCATTCTTTGGATGCCATAAGGAAGGGGAAATTCTGGTAGTTGCCTACATGTAATACCTCATCTTTAATACATAGTCAACTTTGAGGAAAAGTAAGAACAACAGAAGGGGGGGACGAAATTAAGCACTCATATGAAAGAGAAAGAAAATATGATTTCTCCATCTTACCTTTTCCCTTTCTGGCCACTTCCAAAGTAGATGAATACCATTCGATGTCAATGCCAAAATGTCATTTCCCACATTGCTGTAAGTTAGTCTGACAATCTGTACTTCATCATAAGGGACGCTAATGAGAGTTTTTTTCGTAAATAAAACGTAGTTGAATAATTGTTTCTTATCTTGTATATCCAATCTTACAGTCGTTTGTGCAAAACACATATTCTGTGGCTTGAAACTACCATCTTGTGCTTGATATAGGTTGTTGGCCCACTTCAAAATTTTAGGCACTGGATACGATTTTAATGTATTTAATTGAATCCTCAATGCAGATACAAGTGGTACCAGTTTATTGGCTCCGATCCTAACTGGTATTGTTTTATGGTTTGTTATCAAGAAATTTACAAGCCAACATGTAAATGGGAATTCAAACTGCATTTGCAATTGGCTATCATATTTTCAGTATATAATTAAAGCAATCTGATGATAGCTTCACAACAATTTATCACGTGGCACATCTCTCAATGTTATATCCAAAAAAAATTAGTGATACTGTTTTAGAAAAAAAAAGAATTTATTAATTAAGAAGAAGAAGAATACATAAGAATGTCGTACCCTGTTTGCTCTGACATGAGCAGGAAGCTGCAAGGACCGGAACCGGGATGGTCTGTTAACTTCCAATAAATTGCAGAGCTTTGAGTTGTTGTGGGTTTGAACAGAATGATTTTCATTTTGACTAGCACTTGCAGTTGCAGGGGAACTATTATTTGTTGTTTTCGCAGCTGAAACAATCCCATCTGGCCTACAAAGATGGTCCATGAAGAGTGTTTCTAAAGTAGGATTTTTAAGAGGAGCTTGACAAAATTCATGCTGCCAAAGGAAGCTGAAAAATTTGAATAACAAATCACTAGTTACAAGCACCCGTGTATATCAACAAGAGTAGTGAACAGTGCAACCAAAACTATTATGCCATAACACGGCTAAACTGAAACAAATATAGAGGCAAACATAAAAGAAGATGATGTATATCTAGCATCATCTTCGAGTTGAGAAAATAGAGTGTAACCTTTGGTTTATCAGTTGATACAACCTGTGACTACTTGCAATGGAAGGAAATTTCAGTTTGCCAATAAACTGAGGATTTGCCTCAATGTTTTGCTTAACAAGATCGATCATATTCTTCCTTTCAGAATTTGCATCTTGATAATAGAAAAGTGACCGGTGTTCCCTGTTTAGGACCAGGAAGAAAAAATTATAGTCAAATAAAAAACTATTATTGACTCCATATATAAACTAGCAATCAAGTCATACCTTATATTATTTAACTGCAACAGCCGAGTCATTCCTCTATACACATTTTCTTCAGGAAAAACTTTCAGATCTTTGAGGAGGATATCTAAAGCCTTGACACGATCATTCCTGAAAAAACAAGCCAAACAATTTCAAATAAGAACTGGCTATGAACTGTATGTTTGAATGAGATAAAAATATAATATGCAAGCAAGGAAGAAATTTCTTCAAGGAGACCAACTAATAAGCTTACTTGTCTAATGCCTCCAAGAATTTCTGCCTCCTCAATTGGAAGTATGTCCTAGTTGAGAATTGATTGTCAAAAAGGCTCGTGAAACCAGACAAATAGTGCTCAGCTTCTTCCCAATTCCCAGTGAGTGCTAATTGCTCAAAATATTTCATGTTGAAGTATAACCCACTTTCACGCTCAAGCCTATGGATCAAAAGATCAAAGCAGAATCAACTAATAATGCCAAAAGAATAATGATAAAATTAAAGTCCTCAAGCCAAAATCTTGAGGAAGGGAAGGGAGAGAGAGAGACATACGTATGTGCAGCTTCCTCTTGACCTTGCTCATACAAATATTGTAAGACTATGAAGACAATTTCACTTTTGAAATGTGACATATCCGCAACAGCCCTGTTTGAGTGAACAATAATTACTATACTCATAAAGAGAAAATCACACCTTTTAGGCAAACCATACCATATTACTCTAAATTAAATGCTAAAAACTTCAAAAGATATATTACCTAATGCATCACAACTTTTCTTAAAAAAATAAAAATTAAAGGGATTTTAATCTGTGGTTTTTTTTTTTGCCCTTTAAAAACTGAGAAAACAGAGGTTTGGCCTTTTTTTTTTTTTAATTTTATTTTCGTGGAAAAAGGGACCACAGGCCGAAAACAAAAGACAAACTACGAAGCCACCAACGTGGGCATTGTAACGCCCAACACATGGTCTCTAAGGGAGCTACTAATACATGAACGTAGAGACATAAAAACTACCACTGAGCCTCCCTAGCAAGGATATCAGTACTTGTATTTTTCCTCTATAATATAGGTTTATGGGCAACACGAATCTCCCAGGATCTACCAGTTAGCAGCTCCGGAATATCCATAAGAAGAGGAAAACAAGGGTAAGAAGGATTAAATTTACAACAGCTGCGAATCAGGTTCAAAGCTCACTGAGAATCCATTCCAGAATAAGCTAGTCTCAATCTATGTGTGGGTGATGGAGCGCATAGTCTAGTTACACATGATCCCCGCAACAAAAGTAGCCGATGCATGCAGATCGAGGTTTGGCTTTTGATCATGGATATAGGTTCACAAACCACAATCACACAACTTTAGATCGGAAAAAAAATATATCGATTTTCCGGTTAAAATATTTAGGACTATGACACAAGGGAAACTGGAAAAAAATTTACAGATATGTATGAGACATACGGTATTTTTCTGACACATTACCACAAGTTTTTAATATACTATGCATTATAATAATTTTTGGAGATTTCTGGATGAAAAAGGCTTCTGCTTTAAACATCAGAGAGACTAAAAAGGTACCAAGAACTATATATATCTATCCGGAAACAAAACAAGGAAAAAGGAACAGCCTAGCTAGAAGACAAAGTTTGTGAAAACTCACCTGAAAGATTAAGAGCAAGGGAATTAGGAGAAAGATTCACTGTTTGAAGGATCCTTTAGAAGCTAGCAAAACGAACGAGAATAAAAATTCTCACTTTAACTTTGAGACGCCTTCTCTCTCTCTCTCTCGCTTTCTTTGCAGTCGCTGTCTCAGCTTAATTTTCTCAAGGAACGGCAGTGGTCGGTGACGAGGGCAAACACCACATATATAGACTGCGTTAAGGAGGAGAAGACAAGCCGCGTTACTCAATTGATAAGCACAATGGCTTATCTAGAAGATTCTTGCACATGCGTCCAAAGGGCGATGAAATAAGAACAATGGCTTATCTAGGTAGATTCTTACACATACTCCAAATGGGTCCCAATTAAAAGATATGGTCTGTGATAAGCATTGTCAGTCTCATCGCAAAAAGTTTTTTTTTAAAAAAAAATGCAAAATCTTCCTTCCGCCGCACTGCCCTGGCCCCATAATTTGTGATGTGGAGGCTTTTTTGTTAGAAAAGAAAATTGAATAAATAACTAAAATACCCAAAAGCACAATAGAATAATATTTTTGGTGTCTCCTAAATTTTTATGCAATTTTTTTCAAAGACATAAAACTCACAATAGAATAAGATTTAGACACATAGGTGGCTATTTCTTACATATTTTACCTTAAAACAACATATGGTAAATCTATCACTTATATGTGTCATAAGATGTTCTTATGACACCAACTTTTTGACACATACACACAATTTTTTACCCATATTTCTCACATTATACACACAACACCAACTTTTACCCTTCCAACACATGTATGTACGTATATTAGAATTTTTTACATGCACGTATTAATTAGAATTTTTTTTCACATGCACATATATTTTTACTAGATATTTAATACATACCTGTAAATAAATTTACCAAAAAGCAAGATTTTAATTAATTCGATTATTGAGTTATGAGTAAGCTATCATGTTAATCTTATATGTCAAATTTTATTTAATGCGTGCTATTGAATAACTTTTCATAAAGGATGCCGTTAAAAAATTGAGTAATTATTATGCTAGTAAAATGTTTATAATTTTAATTATTTTAAATATCCTTAATAGTGTTTTCTTATTCACATTCAGGTAATATTAGTTACGTAACTTTTATATTCATAACATGTATTAATGTATAGATGCCATATAAGGTTTAGAACAAAAAGTCCAACAGGTTGAGTATCACATACAATAATATTTATTGTGTAGCTATCATTACTCTTTTTAGATATATGACTAATGCTACTTACATAATTCTTGGTTGCATAGACTTGCATAATATGTACAATTAATTGCATTCAAGTTCTAAAAAATTATATGACTCGCATTACTCTTTATGATTAAATTTTCATTTTTTATTGATTAATTATTATGTATTTTATTGATAATATTAATAATCCAAATAAAAAGTGATGTTTTAAGAAAAATTAACTCCATTTTTTTGGTTATCAACTGTTTTGTGCTTGTGTACGGCAGGCCATTGAGTGTCTCTTGAGTACAGATAGAGTAACTCCAAGGGAGGATGAGGGTAACTAGCGGAGCGGTAGTGAATCTTACGACTTTTCAAAGGTAATTTTTCACTATGAGTTGAAGCTATTCTGACATCCCAGCTCCAATTCAAAACAGAGCATTCTCTCTTTTGATTTATTTTATTTAATTTCTTCTTGGTGTGCTGTCGTTTTCTTTTTGGGTGCTTTTCTTACCGAGCATTCTTTGATATCGCCAAATTGTAAACGTCATTACTTTGCCCACAGCCCAGTCTAAGAAAAGCATCTTCTACCAACTTAATTAACGAATGAATGGTTGTTTGCATGGACCATATATTTGAGTTTTATTATCCAATTTGGTTCGTGGGTTAACTCAAATCCTCAATTTATTATTCAAAACGCTTGTGAAATTGCCAACCAAAAAAGTGAAATCATGAGATACATAGCATACATACCCAACCAGATTCTAGCTCTTTATATATATTTTGGCACATAAACTGTGCCCAAGCTCCTAATTAGACTCAAAAAAAAAAAAAAAAA
>QAOA01007503.1:176610-220025 GCA_003255065.1 Cercis canadensis | reverse complement strand
AAAAAAAAAAAAAAAAAAGCAGAAAAACTGAATGGATCGAAATATATAGTTTCCATCCCCACCAACTGAAAATAACAACAGAAAAGGCATGCACAGCGTCTAAGACAAAGCACCGCCACAAGAAACCAAGCTTTCTAGCTAGTTGCCGTTGAGCCTTCTGCTATGGACAACACCAGATAAGGGGCTCTTGCTCGAACTCTGCCCTCTATCCCAATTTCTGAATATATCTTGCAGACTAGTATCCAATGTGGGGAACTTGAGTTTCCCTTCAAAAGCCTCGTTCTTTTTTATAGTCTCCATCATCTTTTCTAGCATAAATTGTCTTACATGTTCCTTGTTATAATTTCTTAACGTTGGATAAGACCTACACATGCACATTATACACATATACGCGAGTGAGAATTATATATATAATTAATAAATCCAAACATAAAGTGACCCACATTTGCATATATTATAATAGAAAAGTAGTAAAAATTATCCGATCATTGATAATTAGAACAAATCATGTGCACCTTAAGTTCTTTAGAGTCACAAGTTTCATAGCTTCGTCATATAATTGCTCATTGAATGCTCTGAACGGAGGGAATTCAGTTCTAGCTATCTCAAAAGCTGATTGCCGATTCCCACTATAAATCAAACACATAAATAAATTTAATAAAAAAAATCTTCTTTTGCACTCACATATGAAAGGTAAGAGGTTAATTTTAAAAAATAAAAAATAAAAATTGAAGCAAGAAAATGTAGAGGTTTGAACAAAATATCCCTGCGAGAAGATTTTAAAATTGATAATTACTTGTCCAGTGCTTCAAAGAATTTGAGTTTCTTGAGCACAAAAATAAGCCTAGCGGAGTCACTGTTATCCTCTATGGTTGTGAAGCCTTGCAGATAGTACTCGGCCTCATCAAATAAACCATTTAGAATCATCTCTTTAAAGGACTCCATACTGAAGAATAAACCAGATTCACGCTCCAAGCTACACAAGTTCAAAACAATTAAGGGATGAATAAGAAGTGAACATGGAAATGATGGCCAGATATATAATTAAAGGAAAATGAAAATCTACCTGCGGGCTGAGTCTGACAAGCCTTGCTCCCCAAGATATTGCATCACGAGGAACAAGCAGGTCTCCATTTTCATTGAACCAGCCATGTACGTCACAGTTGTCCTAATTAAACCAAAAGCGAATCCAGATTAGCATAAATTTACAATCACAGCAGCATATAATAAGAGTGAAGCAAGTGAAAGAGATATACAAATCTAAGAGACAAAAATAAGATTCCATTAAATATATAATTGGGGCTAACAAGATAAAATGCTATTAAACCCACATAATATATATTGACATTTTGGATAGCTACCTTCTGTAACGTTGAAAATTAAATGACTTCAAAATGGGTTTTCATCATTGACAATAAAACTTATTAGATAGGAGAATGGCACCAAGAAACAAGTTAGAACTATAAAACAAAAACACTTGAGTGAAAATGGGTTACGAACATCTAATTGAAAAAATTAGTAGAGACTCGTACGCTTTCTAGTTTCTACCTTTTTTCCCTCTGAAAAGGAAGAGAAAATGAAGATAGAAAGTGAGAAGCTCAAAAGGATGAATTGTGAAGGCTATCGTAGAAGGAGGTGGTCGTGTCCATTAAAATGGCTTCGGAGAAGCTCTCGATTTATAGTGGAGAGAGGAGGCACTGTCAGTGAAACTGGTTTGGTTGGCAAGCGCAGAAATTGTCTGGTACGTCACTGGTTTTGAGAAAGTTGTTGTGGACCCCATTTAATGACGAAAACAAGAAGTAATCACAAAACTTAGCGCCCAGCCTCACCTGAAGCGTTTTGAGAGCACGCGCCTGAGAGAGGCCATGCAAAGAAGACCAAGGTTGCAAAGGGCATTGTCTAAGTCAAAAAGAAAAAGAAATTTGGCACTTCGAATTTGTTATTGTAGTTTTAGAAGTTTTTTACACAATTGTTCTACATTGAAACATATTTACAGGAATAATGTAGTTTTTTAAAATTAAAAAAAAATAAAATTGATTTGGACAGTGCGGGGCTCACTGGACACGTTGTGAGCCAGGCGGTGTGTCCCTACTGAACACTCCCCCGCCNCCTGGCGTGTCCAAGTCAATCATGAGAATCAAGTTAAGAGTTACACTGCTGGAGCTTTGAACTCCAATTTAGATTACAAGATATTTTCTAGTTGTAAAGGTAGGAGCAATAAATTTGGGATAGGCGTTTGGGAGTAGGTCACTAGGAGGCAAATTGATTTCTTCTATGAGCCTTGGGTTGGTCACTTGGTGATGCAGAGTGGACATGCCAGGTGGACGGGGGAGTGTTCAGTGGAGACACGCCGTTTGGCTCATGGCGTGTTCGGTGGGACTCGTATGTCTAAAAATATTTTTTTATTTTTTAAAAACTACTTTATTCACGTAAATATGTTTTAATGTACAATAATTGTGTAAAAAAATTTCTAAAACTACAATAACTAGGTCAAAATGCCAAGAAATTTCTGTTTCAATTCCTTTTTCTTTCTTTTTATTTTCTGTTAGAAATTTTATCATTTTTTTATTCCAATGGTTAGCCACCTGGTTTATGCATAATTTTTTTATAGTTAAATTCTAAGAAGAATACAAATACACTGAGCTAAAATTTTTAGCTGAAGATATAACTAAGAAATAAAGATTTAAATTTAGGATCTTAATTTTTATTAGAAATCTTTGAATCAATTGAGGATAACTAATTTTCTATAGTAACTATGATATTTTATTCAGCATATACAAAAAGCGTGTGAA
The DNA here is from genome assembly GCA_003255065.1 of Cercis canadensis. NCBI lineage: Eukaryota > Viridiplantae > Streptophyta > Magnoliopsida > Fabales > Fabaceae > Cercis > Cercis canadensis. Next base: position 217,233 of record QAOA01007503.1, on the reverse strand, counting down.
AATATGATCAATATACAGGCGCGTGAAAGAAATACTATGTCAAATATAAAATTTTAGTTAAAAAAATTCTAATGATAATGAAAAAGGTTCATTGACCTCAATATTATATTTTGATAGTTTATTTACATAATTATTATATTTTCTAATTTATTTACTTAAATATTACAGTTTTTAAAAAATTAAAAACTTAAAAAAAAATACTAAATTTGTGTAATGGGTTCCACAAGACACACTGACTGATAGCCGGTGAGTTCACTCTTCTTCTTCTTTCACCATCTTGCTTTCTTTACTTTTTTGTTGTTCCTATAAAATTATGCCAGATCTAGAAAATATTTCACCATATTGTGAACAGTGATTGAGGTGCGGTCATTTCTATAACAAAAATGAAGTGAAGAAAGGAGCATGGAGTGAACACGCCGGCTGTCAGCCAACTTGTTTGGTGGAGCCCATTGTGCAGATTTGGTTTTTTTTTTTTTTTTAAAAGTTTTTAATTTTTTAAAAACTGTGATATTTAAGTAAATAAATTAAAAATATAATAATTATGTAAATAAATTATCAAAGTATAATATTGAGGTCAATGAGCCTAATGAAGAATCATAATTATCTTATGATCTGAAAGAAGTTGAAAAAAATTTGTTAGATTGTTTCAACATATATTTGGAGACAACAATTTGTTAACTTGTACTTGTTTGGGGAACAAATACATTATAAATTTGAATTCTCATAACACAACACATTTATAGTTATTCAAAAAATATGTTCGAAGCATGCGATTGTATATTTCTTTCTTAATTAAACTGTATTTTGATTGATTATAGACACATTTAATTAACTTTGTTTTAAGTTCACTAAAACATATTTCAATAAAATAAAAAAATATAGTGATAATTTATAATATATATGTGATCAAAGGCACTTTGTAAAGTCTGGTTGTAATAAAATTGAGTTTTAAGGAGAGATCTTGGTTAAGTAAAACCGCTCATAATTTTAAAGTTATCCCTCATCCCTTATTTCATGTTTAAACCTCCCTCAGTATAAAATAATAACTTTTGATAATTTTAACAATTATCTTAGATAAAAATAAATGTTATGTACATTTTATTTTTATTGAGTTTCTAACATAACATAAGCTCCACGCATAAATTGAATTTGATAAACAAACAGATATATTTGTATACTTTTCATCAAATTTTTACGCATAATCAGAAATTGTTTATCTATTTTATGTTAAAGAAAAGAAGAAAATTATGGTCCAAAACATCCATAGTGTCCGTATCCCGCACAGCTGTGGGCCCTTGATTTTGAAGCGCGTGCAAACACCCTCCCCCAATAGGTAAGTGTAAGGGTTTTGTTACCATGTATGACTCAGACGACGCGTGGGACCCACCTGGGTTACCGCGTCAAACTTACAGAGGTCGTAACGGTTGCATGGCGAAATTGCAAGGATGAGCAGACACGTAGAGAGTAAGGCATATTTGCAAATAAAGGGTAAGTCAATTAAGAATTTTCTTCTCTACTTTTGAGCCACAGCCCAAGCATAAATTTTATCTTTTTATTATAATGGACATTTATTGCATAATCTGGATGTTTGTTGGTCATCTTTAATAAAAGAAAATCATTTGAATCCTAGATCACGAGAAAAACTTGACTATAAATTGCACCACATTTTGTTTTATATAATATAATTAAATTGTTCAATGCTTTTATTTATGATTTCCGATGCTGAAATTTCTCTCATAAGGAAAATAATTTTTAAGCAATTTGGTCTGGTTTCCATATATATGTAATGTAATGTAATGTAATTGATGTTATGTTATTTTTCTGCATCCATCTTAGTCCATTGATGTAAAGTAAATAACATGACATCAATGTGTGGCGCCATTCCAAATTAAAAAGGTGAAACACAAATTGAGATCTTAGCAGATGACCAAAAACTTATTAACAAGTTATCAGAACACTACTCTTTTAATATATATAAATATAATAGAAGCGAGAGGGAGCGGACTCATTGTCCACCAAGAAATTCCCGCGAATGGCGCAATGCATGTCACCCAAATGTGAGTTAGTTGGGACCCACTTACGATTTCGCTTCCGACCTTTTACATCATTTTTGTCGGCGCGTAGACTCCCTAACAAAGAGTCAAAGAGCTCGGTCTTAGGAACAAGCTCATGTTTTGTGTTAATATAAAACTTCAATTTTTTTGGAAAAAATAAAAATTGGACTTTTATTTCTGATATGGTGTTAAAATCCAAAATAATTACTAACAATAAGCATTCTAGAGGATTTTTTTCACTCCCTTTGCGTCGTCGTGTAAGGAAAGCAACATCTCAATTGTCATTTTGGTATTTGGGAAAGTGAAGAGAGCTAATTTAAATATATTCTTTTATCTCAAACTTACCACAAATAACGTATTTTATACGTATGATAAGTGAAGTTGCTTATCTCAAAAGTTTATTCTACTTATCTCTTATATATATATATCTATATCTCTCTCTCTCTCTTTTATTCTTGGTATTTCAATAGCGCCGTCTGCGAAAATAAACTTTATTGTAAAAGTCGAAAGCGAAAGAACGGGTTGAATTTAGTGCTTTGTTGCTCTATTTTATAGGTAATTCTTCATGCTTAAACTTAAGCTTTGTCTTGATGGCTTTTCTTTTATCTTGACATGCTCTTTTTTCTATTTTTTCCATCCCTTATTTTGCTTTTAATCAATTCAATTTTAAGAGGTTAAAGTTGTTTTACGATATCTCTAAAACCCTAATTTTCTTCGAAACTAAATGTTGATATACAAGTTTTGTTGTGATTTTGGGTTTTCTTTTTTAGCTAAATGATTTTATCTTTTATTCCATCATTTTCATTATTTAGTTAATTAAAATTTTCAGCTATGTGATTTGTTCATTGGCAATTGTATCCCTATCTCTACATCTTTTGATATATAATTAAAATGCAAAATCTATGTTTGCTTAAGATTTATGAAGCATGGGTACGCAATTTTGCAGCTATATATGCCTGCAGTATTGTTCTTGGATCTCTTACTCTTGTGTGTGTGTGTGTGTTTTTTTTTTTTTTTCAAAAAAAATTCGGTTAAAACGTTTTGGACTGTTTCGAACAGATGAAGACGGGTCAACCCATTTTAGACCCATTTCAAAATAGCTTAAAACACAATTAAACTGCTCCTAGACATTGAAAATGTCTTTTGAATGTACAGAAACTTGGTAAATTGCATTGAAACAAATTTGTACTTCTAAACTATGCCAAAATATTTGAATTTTTCATTTATAATGTTTGCTAAAATAAATATATATCGAATAATATTTTTTAATACTCTAACACTGTTTATGACTTTATATATTCATATAAATATAATTTTCAATATGTTTTGTGACTTCCTTGCCCGTATGCTAAATTTTTTAATATTGCCCATACATAGCTTGAAAGAATATATATGGTGCTCGATGAAAAATAGATTAATCAAGTTCTTGTCAGGAAGATGTTAATTAACAACTGCTATTTATTGCAAGAAAATATATCAATGATATATGTTATGTGTATATATAGTGCGAAAACAGAGAAATTTTTTTTCCCACTTTCTTTCTCTGTATGGCTTTTTGACTAATTGCAATATATATTATCATTGATGGTGATTGTTTAATGGTTGCAGAGACAAGAAGGAGAATCATAATGATGTCTTCATTTAGCGCACAATTAATGTTTTTAATCTTGCAATTCCTCCAGGAGGAACAGTATAAAAACACTCTACACATGTAATAATTTTATAATCTCTCTTCCTCTTATCTTAACTTTTTTTCTTTTATATGTTCATTTGAATTATAATCTCCTTTTCTCTTATCTTAATTTTTTTTTTTTTATATGTTGTTTTGAACTAACATTAATTTACCATTTATTCATTTTGTGAAAAGGTTGGAGCAAGAATCTAGCATTTTCTTTAACATTGAATATTTTGAGGAGTTGGTACTTTCTGGTAGTTGGATAGAAGCTGAGCGATATTTTTTGGGATTTACCAAGTTAAATGAGAATATATTTTCAGTAAAGGTACTTTTTGAGATCAGAAAGCAAAAATACCTTGAAGCTTTGGATAAGTAAGTGGTGATTTCAATATTTAGGCCTTCACTGTAAATTCTTTAAACTTTATTTGCTTAATAGTTGCCACTTGTACATGATTAATTTAACATTTTATTTGTTCAATATCCCTTATATTTTTAGGCTTGATCGAGTCGAGGCTTTGCATGTTTTAACGAATGATCTCAAAGTCTTTTCTCCATTTAATGAAGGGATATTGGATGAAATGTCTCAACTTCTGGTTTTGGACAATTTTAGGTACATACATTTTCCTTAGAAAAAAATGGTTATTGATACTGATGAATTCAAGTAGCATGACCAAAGTTAATGTGGTTTTTGCAGGGAGAATAATATCCTATCTGCTTATGGAGGTACAGAGGCTACAAGATCATTGCTGCTGGAGGATCTTAAAAAGCTTCTTTTTGCAAATCCTGCTATTCATAAGAAATTAGTGTTTCCTGACATTACAAAATCAAGATTGAGAACGCTCATCAGTCAAAGGTAATTTCCCATCAATGATATTAGAATGACAAGCTTTTTTCTAAGCTCTTTATTTTTTCTTTTTTTCTTCCCTCATAAATAGAAATCTTCCATCATGCTTCGATTTTAAAATAAATAAATGTTCATACAGCATGAATATAAAGAAAAAAATTTAAATGTTATGTAATTGCTTGCTATACTTGACTGTTTAAAAGTAAGTAACATGTTTGGTTTTTGAAGTGACAGCTTGAATTGTGAAAATTTCAAAGAAAATTTTGACATTAGGACCCTTTTCAAGGACAATCAACAGAAAATTTTACTGTTTAATGATCCATCGTCTGCAAGTGCCACCCAACAAGTCCAGGGTTGTCTCTCAATAAGTGGAGCCGCAGGGGTAAGTAACCAAGTTGGTTTGAGTACTTATATAGCTCATGATTTATGGTTCTTGTGTGCTAAATTTTCCTAACAGCATCCATTTCAGCCCTCATCATCTTCATCACATCAAACTCATTTCACAATGCTGCCTAATTCCCCAACCGAAACACATCTTGCACTTTGTGGAACTGGTATACTTATGTCTTCTTCTCTCTTTCTTTCCACATATTCCTAGTTATTACTATTATTTAATGCAAAATGAGCTTCCACTATTTTTTTTATTCTTTTATTTTATTGCGTGCTACAGGAGCTGTGGCCAAAGGCCTTGAGGTTCCTGATGAGATGTGTAGAGAGTTTCCAAACATGGTTGGTTGACTCTAATATTACTTCTTTGTAGCCAAAAAAAATAAAATTAAAAATAAAGTTATTATTTCTTTACATTATATTTCCGAAATTTGTGTAGGTTATGCAACCTGCTATAGGTTTCACTGTTGCTGAAATGCCAAGCATGAATGTTCCTGAATTCAGTGAAGCTTTACAATTTAGGTCGCTAAGACTTTCTGCTGGAAACGGAGTAGGCAAGGTACAAACAGATATGTTATTAATTAGTGCTCAAATAGTCTCTCCCATTATATATTACAGGTTTGGCACTGTGCCAATTGGTGATATCTTTTGTGTTTGGTGGAGAATTTTGCAGATATTCATCTACTTTACTTCATGAATTTTTGTGGATATAGTTAGAAAAGTTTCTGAATGTCAAATATAAATTCAAGTTATCATTCTCCTTCCGCTTTTAATAGTCCGTTACTGCTTGATTCTTAAGTAAGTAAAAAGACTTCTGGACGATTCTGATATGAAGAAACAAGTAAAATGTGGCAGTAGAAGTCACTCTAAGGCCATTTACTCTTCTGATTTTATTTCAGAATTCATAGAAAACTCAAGTTGTTGATTAATTTTTTTTTTTTTGGTAGTATGAAGTTGTTTACTATTGAATAATTTCTCTTTTGATAACTGCAGATCTCAAGGTTGACTTATACCAATAAAGGAGACGCCATTTTGGCATTAGGATCAAACGCCATTCATTCACTTTGGAGGTGGCGCCAATTAGACGATATTAATCCGAGTGGGATGGTAAAATCTCTTTTTTCATTGTGCATATGTTCCTGTCTGAGCCATCTACACCTTGTCTCATCATTGGGAATTTTGTTTTATTAGGCAACTGCCAAGGTTACTCCTCAGTTCATTCGACCTAAGTCAGGGGCATTAATGATCAATGACTTAACTAGCAGTACACTTGGGGAAGCTGAGCCCTGCTTTGCTCTATCCAAAAATGATTCTTATCTCGTGTCAGCATCTGGAGGGAGAGTTTCTTTGTTCAATATGATAACATTTCGGGTAATTTTTTACATCAATATTAATAAACTTTAGTTGTGGTCTCACTCCCATTCCTTAAGGAATAGCTAGAGAAAACTTCCCCTTTTGAAGTATTTTTCAGTTTAATCTTCAGTTTTAAGCTACAAAATATTGATAGCAATGAGTTCTTGAACTTTTTTATCATTTAGTTATGTTATCATATTTGTGGTGTTGTATCTTGCTTCATAAACAACTTTCAATTTACTTGAGGACAAAAAAAAAAAAGGAAATAGAAATTCTATAATGCATGACATGTGATTCATATTAAGTGGAGTTGCCATATTTCGTTTTATTTTCACTGGGTAATTAAGTGTGCTGTGGTAAATTACAGGTAATGGACACTTTGATGGCTCCAAAACCGATAGCAACATGTTTTGCATTCCATCCCGACAATAACAACTATATTGCTGTTGGTATGGATGATATTTCAATCCGTATTTATAATATCCAGGCAAATGAGGTATTATTTAATCTTGAATCCATGTCTAGGATGCTGAGTGGATAAAAGGTTCAATGGAGTTACTAGATTCTTTCATATTACAGTTCCTCGAAGACCTAAGAGGTCACTACCAAAGAATAACTGGCCTTGCTTTCTCTCAAGCTGAGCATTTGCTTATTTCTTCTGGGAGAGATGCTCAGGTTGGTTGACTATTTTCCATGGCATGCAGACACATTTAGTATATATATTTAGCATTCTGATATCTCTGACATCATGAATCTGTCTACTGCATCACCAGACAAAGAGAGAGAGAGATTTTCAATGCTAGACTAGAGAGAATGTTCCTCATTGCAATTTTCTAATGCTCTATTGAAATATGTGAGTGGGCCCCATCTAAGTCTTCATGTTTGGAGAGTGTTTGTGTGAGATATAAAATGTGTCACTTATGTCCAAAATGCCTAAGGCATTTGGACTTGTGACACTTTACTTTATATACTTTTTGTCTTGCTTTTTTCTAATCAATGTGGCTCCCACTCTTCTTCATTTTCCAACACTCCCCCTCAAGTCCAATTGGACTTTTTTTGTCCCAGTTGTGACTTGCCATTTTTTGATCATTTTTAAATCTCAGCTTGAGTTTATACTTCAAGCTTCGAACCTTAGAGGCCACAAATCCGCTTCTTTTATTTTTCTGTGCTTGAGTCTCAGAGGCCACAAGTTTATGCAACATTTTTGCTTGGGTCTTGGATCAAACTAGACTGTTAAGTAATGTGAGCTCTGATACCATGTTGAAATATGTGAGTGGCTCCCATCCAAGCTTTCATGTTGTGGAGAGTGTTATGTGAGATATAAAATGTGTCACTTCTTGTCCAAAATGCCTAAGACATTTGGACTTGTGACACTTCACTTTATATACTCTTTGTCTTGCATTTTTCTAATCAATGTGGGACTTACTTCCACTCTTCTTCATTTTCCAACATGCTCTCTATTGGCACCTTGTATACAGAGAACACAAGGTAGACTATTATATTTCTAAAACAATCCAACGCATGATTTTTTTTTTTTTGTTTATCAGATTATAATGTGGAAGTGGAAAAAAGATGGGAGGGTATCAGAAAAAGTGTTCTTGGAAAATCCGATGGGAAGGACACCTAGGACAGAAATGCCTGCATCAAACACCTATGTTGAGTTTCACCAGGATCAGATACATTTCCTTGTTGTACATGAGACTCAGCTTGCTATTTATGAAACATCCAAGCTTGAACGTGTAAAACAGGTATTTTCTGCTGTATTTTGTTGTTTGAGACATCAAATATGTTTCCAAAATCTTGAATGGATTTGATTAAGTAATGTGGTTACAATTAACTGTTTTATGCGTGAAGCTGTAGAAATGAGAGGATTCTTTTCCTTTTGACAATAATTAACATTTTCTGTTTTGTGTTTTAGTGGGTTGTGGGAGAATCTTCAGCACCAATTTCCCATGCAACATTCTCGTCTGATAGCGAGTCAGTGTTTGCCTGCTTTAGAGATGGAACAATACGCATATTTGGTACTTACAATCTCCGGTTACAATGCCAGATTAATCCCAGTGGTTATCTTGCTTCTGGTATCAGGTATTTACGTCTTTTTAACCTGCTTCAGATTAATCTGGCTCTTTCTAATCTTTATTCAAAGTAAATTTTGTATTCTGCCTCATTACACATAATTCAGCATTTTACAATATGTGATTGAACAACATTATATAATGTTTTACAATGTGTGTGTTTTTGCTGCATAATCATTTATGTATTTGCACTGATATTTGGTCAGAAAATCAAAGAGTCTTCCTCGGTATATCAATAGTAGCGGATTTTCTAATCTAGATCAACTTATTCATTATATTCATTTGTTTTGCTTCTCTGCAGTGGTTTTCCCCCATATCCTCTGGTGATAGCAGCTCATCCGAATGATCCAAATCAATTTGCCGTAGGATTAGAAGATGGTGGGATTCAAATTCTTGAGCCACATGAACTGTAAACAAATGAGTGCCTAAGTATCTTTTGGATTGAGCAAAAAAGAAAAAAAACGCAGATAGATGAGGTATCCGAAGCATCTACCAAGGAGATGGAAGCGAACCATGAATGGGTTGACCGTTGACCGTTAAAAAGGCGCCATTCAGTACCAGATTCTTGCGTAGCTGGTCTTATAGGGTGGGTGCCTACCTATCTTTTATCTTGTTCCTTTGTTTTTTTTTTTTTTTTTTTNTTTTTTTTTTTTTTTTTTGCGCTAATTACCCAAAGTTTTCCTAATATTTTAGTGGATGTACTGTACTTTCATGCTAGTGACCTTGTTGGGCTTCAGGTTTAGTAAATTAGTAATTATTCAGGAAAACATAAGAANAAAAAAAAAAAAAAAAAAAAAAACCCTCCCTTGGAATAATCTTATTCGGAAACATTGAATACAACACCTAAGGATCAAGCTTGTCCTTAGGAAGCTGGCTCATCAAAAACTTCCCACAGAAAAAAATTTAGAGATGATTGCAATTTTACTAAGTTAAAATATGCTCATGACTCATTAAATTAGAATTCACCAATTAATCACCATAACAACTGCAACAAGCTCAAGAGATTCCTATCAAATATCAATCTCTAGCCATACCGAGCAGTTGATACGCCCTGGCCATCCTAGTAGTTTTCCTTGTGGTAAAAGTTATACTTTCCATTTCTTGGTTGTGTTGGAGACGTAGAAGAACTGAAGCTAATCTTGATTCCAGAAACTCTTCAATGTGCACCAATTTGCTGCTCTTGAAGTGTGAGCGGAACAGTGGGCCTCCAAGTTGTACCACTGGGACTATCCATAAGAGTTATACCTAAAACAGCCAAATCCTTCCTAATTGCATCTGATTTTTCATATTCCTTGTTTATTCTAGCAGCAGCCCGTTCTTCAATTTTCTGCAAAACTTCATCTTCTGTCAAATTTGCACGCTTTAAAGCTTTTTCCCTCAGCTGCTGTAGAACCTGCATCATGAAACAGTTATGAGTAACTGCAAGCATGAAAAAATTTGGGAAAGAGTGACAAATGGCTGAGCAAAAACCTCAATAGAGGAATACTCTGAAAATAAGGAAATCAGAAACAACTTAGTATCTTACTGGAGGAAGCAGAAGTTGATATAGACAGATATGAAAATGTAGCCAGTCAAGACAATTCCAAAAAGGGAAAAAATTCCTATAAATTATTTGAAATCTTCAGTGGACAATACAAAATGCCACTTCTTGATGTAAAACCAGTAAGAGAGATTGAGAGAAAAAGGGAACAGAAAATAGAGAGATACAAGAAGAAAGCCTTTCATAGGTAACCTACAAAGTTCAAAGAGTTCAAAGAAAACAAATGAACACAACATAGAAAGGAAATATTCTCAAATATCTTATTGGGATTCCCATCAAGTACGCATGGAAATTAAGGTTACGTGCTCCCAATAAAAACTCTGGGCATTATATCTTGAAATGTGAAAAATGGACAAACACGGCAGGAATTGATCACTTCAAGTGGATTGTTCATACCTCAGAATAACTTGCAGGCACAAGTCCCAAAACAGTCAAAACATTCTTGACACTCTTTCCAAAAGCCGCAAGTGATTCTATTCGCAATTCTTGTTTTTTACCCTGAATAGATTATCAACTTGGTAATGTTAAATGATTGAGACACAGCATTTATAATCATCAACAATATATAAGTTTAAAAGTTGTATTTCTTAGATTGAGAAGCAATAGCAGGAAGAGATCCAGACAAGATCCTTTAGTTCAACCTTGCTCAGACGGGGGTTATTAGGATGATATAACAAATAACACAAAATTTTTGACAACACAATTGTCCTTAAACTAAGATTAATTGTTGAACTCTTAATATTATAATTAAATCTGACACAAAAAAATTGAATCCATGACCTTTACTCCATTCTATCATATACTAGACTATTTATGAAAAGGTTTTATCTTCAGAGTTAATATCCACAAGAGAAAATAGCATACTTTACGAGTATGTAGCAGATCATTGATTGCTTTTAATGGGTCAGACAGAGCAGCCAATACAACCGGAGTGTGAAGATCATCAGACATAGAGGCCACAAAAACATCATGGAACTTATCAATGATATTCAAAGTATCAGGTGGTGGAATGGAATCCTTCCTAGTTGTTGGATCATGCTGGCTCAGAAAATTTTCACATTCATGTAATGTCTGCAACCAAATGAATTTCGTCAAGATACTAACAGACATCTTATATAATGAAAAGATGAAAGAAGCGAACACAATCAACAACATCCAGGTGGCAGATACACACACAAAAAAAAAAAAGTGTGCATCTTGCATGTATACACAAGCACATACCAATAGACAAGAAGATAAATTTCTTTTTGATTATTTGACTTAAGAAAATGGTACCTCATATATATAGTAAGCACGGTCTGAAGCACTTTCAAGTTGTATATGAGAGTAGTTAATTGGAGATCGATAATGGGCTCCCATCAAAAAATATCTCAAAGCCAGTGGATGATAAAGGTCTACAACCTGATAACATGAAATGTTTATAGCATAAGGATTTGACACATTATAGCAGTGACTATAAGCAAAACAGGAATCATAGATCTTTTGGTAGAAGATATTAAACAGGATAAGTCTATCAGGAATGTGTCACCTGCCGAATTGTAAAAAAGTTTCCCAGAGACTTTGACATCTTCTCCGAGTCAACAGTGACAAAGCCATTGTGTATCCAGAGGCTAATATTACTTTTCTCACATGCAGCACAACTCTGAGCAATTTCATTTTCATGGTGGGGAAACACAAGGTCTATCCCTCCACCATGGATGTCAAAAGAGTGACCAAGATAAGCTGCACTCATAGCACTGCATTCAATATGCCACCCAGGTCTTCCAGGACCCCAGGGACTCTCCCAAAATGGCTCTCCCTGCTTTGCAGACTGCAGAATGGAATCAAAAATCCAAAATAACTAGCAGCCAAACTGAATTAAGAACTTTAAGCATCTTATATTCATCAGTTTGCAAAATATAATGAACAAAGCATATTTTACAAAAAACAAATCATCTACATTTAAGCCACACAAAGAATCCATCTATCCCACTTGGTCACTGTTAATTTTCTTACAATCTTACCCATGGATAATACATGCATTATCATTATTTTTTATATATACCTTCCATAAAGCAAAGTCAGCAGGATTTTTCTTCCTTGAATCAACAGCAACCCTCTCGCCAGCTCGATTATCTTCTAGATCCCGTCCAGATAACTTCCCATATTCTGGAAATTTTTCTACATTAAAGTATACATCCCCATCAACAATGTAGGCATACCCATTATTTAGAATCTGCCAAGAAGCATGTTAACTGATCAACAATGAATCAATTTTTATATTTCTTAAGCAGATGAAGAAAGAGAGATTAAAATGACAATAATAATAATGACATCAGCATTTCATCAACCAATAACATATCCAAATAAGCTTGTTGAGAAACAGAAAATAGACTTGAGAGATGGAACAGCATAGAATTTGTCAATCTTCCTATGCTTGCTTTCAATGCCACAGTAAAATGGACAGCAATGGTACCTGCTCAATCATATCAATGATTTGCGGCATGTGCTCTGAGACTCGTGGTTCCACAGAAGGAGGCAGACAATGAAGAGTTGCCATATCTTGATTGAACTCCTCACAGTAACGCTGGCTCAAACTGATTGGATTCTCCCCTAACTCCTTTGCTCTAGCAATTATCTACAGAATTTGAAAAGTGCAGACTAAGATCCTGTCATATCAATGTAAAAAAGAAGGTGGGTAGTTTGTTGTTGCAAAAGGATAATCAAAATTCACTTCCTATTCAAATATCTTACGACATACAAGATTAGAATTAAGATTTACAGAGCCAACAAACAAAAGAACAACAACCAAATGGCCAAGAGAAAGGGCAAGACATACAAGCTTACAATTGGAATTGAAAAGCATTGAAATGATGTTTAGAGGGATTAAGCTGTTGACATGCACAGAATTTGAATGCATAATTAACTTAAATCCATCACAGATTCCACTAGAAACTCAGTTCTCTCTCCTACTCATTGTAAAGTTACAGTCCCTAGTTGCAGAAATTGCATTTTGCAGCACTTTTCCCTTCAACTGATTTTCACAATAAATATATTCAACAAGTTAAAAACTTAACCTAATTAAACAAGAGCTACATTGTTTTTTTTTTTTTAAAAAAAAATATGAGCATAATCTAATTAATGAAGGAAAATGCTCGTTTTAGAAATTTTCAGAATTTCAATAATGTAACAAAAAGGAAGGCGACCAAGCTCAACAAAGCATCTCTAATGCTTTCTAAAATCCCAGCAAGTAAACAGAAAAGAAAAGCAATTTTTTTGAAGTAACCAACGGAGAATGGCAATTTAACTCACCTTGTCATCAACATCAGTGAAATTGCGAACATAACAGACTTCAAATTCCAAGTACTTCAGGTATCTGCCTAATTGCCAAATGAAGTAAACGGAGAAAACCAATTAGCACTAAAAGGCTAAACCTTAAACTCGTTTCAATCGTAATCGGCAGAAAATAGGACACCGGCAACATAAATGTAGCATAAACATTCATAATCATCACTCAAGTCCCAATGTGCACACTTTGATTGTCGTTCCACATAGTCTAGGTCGGGCTCGGCAAATAACTACCTTTCATTCCTAATAAACCGGAAACATAGAAAGAGAAGAAGAAAATCACATATTTTTCTTTCTTGTTTCCTAGTCAGCCTAACACAGATTAAATCGTTGCCACTAAGTTAATTCAAGCCGTAAAGCCACATACTAAATGCATACAAAATTTAGAAGTGACGGTGACCCTAATAGAAAGAGAGGGAAACCTGTAAAGAACATCAAAATTGATGTAGACGCGAGCATGTCCAATATGACTGAGATCATACGCAGTAACTCCGCATACATACATTCCCACTTTCCCTTCTACTTTCGGCTTGAAAAGTTCCTTCCTTTTACTCATCGTGTTGTGCAGCAACAGCTCCGGCGATGGACTCTTGACCCTCTCAACGTCGGGTTTTGCGCAGTTCTGATGAGCAGTCGACGGCTGGGATGGCCCCAAAGAACTGACACTGAAACAACGAGTGAACGGACATAGCTTCTTCCTCCCGAAAATGGCGGCGTGAGCACTGTGATTGGTTCTAAGTTGAATTGTCCGAGCCGAGTAAGGAACAAGTGAGAAGAAGAAGGGTTTGTAGTACTTGAGAAGAGTACCCATTAGCAGGTGCCTTTGTTGTTTTGGTCTGTTTAGACCCTCACAAACATGTAAAAGTTATCAACTATATATGAGTTCACTCGGTTTTTCAGGGAAACGGGTAAGACTCAGAGTCACGGGCCTCGGGCCGAGTATGGAGCCGATTCCGAGTTCACTAGGATCATTGAAATAATTTCATTAATCGAATTTTTCTGGAGATATTGAAAACCCAATTTATGTAAGCATTTGAATGAGGAATGAGTGTTCCTATAAGTATACTTATACTTAAATAATTAGATTCAGCTTATTAAGCGTATTCAAAGGAATACCTCCAATTTTTATTTTTTTTAAAAAAAACAGTATTTTCAAATTTCCAGAATAATTTTTAGTCAGAGAAAATTGCCAGAATAATATGATATCATAATTTCCTTACCACTTAGGTTTATCCATTTTTTTTTTTTAATTTTATGAGCACTTAGGTTTATCTTCTGCTACTATTAATTGTTTTAAAACACAGCTTTAGCTTCATGAAGGAAAAAATGGGCACGAAAATTCAAGGGTGGAGAGCAATCTTTCTCTGGTAGGTAAATGGGTTCTTAAATCCATTGCCTCAGCCATCCCTGTTTCACGTTACTGGAAGGGTTTTGTAGTGAGTTTACTAGTCTCATGACTGAGTTTTGGTGGGGAGGCGTTGAGTAAGATTTGTTGGGTGAGTTTTTAAAGAAGAAACTAGGAAGCTTGCTTGGGTATTGGTATTGAGGTGAAGATGTGGTGGTCTTCGACTTAGCGATATTGCCGCATTGCATATCATTGCTCTGATCGGAAGATTAACTAAAGAATGAGGCACCGAATACATTAATGTTTTGTGCATTAGAAGCCGCTTTTTCCCCTCCTTCTGTCAATCAACAGATGGTTTGCATAGACAGTAACAGACAAATATTGATAAAACTCATACAAAAAACATCAAGCGAGCTTCAATGGCTGCACCAACTAGACTGATTAAGGTCTGCAAATCTGTAGTCGTCCTTTAACTTCTGCTGAGCTGTGCATCTAAAAGAATGATCAGACCACTGTACCTAGAAAGAATAATATTGCTAGCGTCTCCAAAGTTCCCAAGGTTGGACGCAACGAAACTGAATAGAGTGCACATAATCATCCATAACAGACCCTGATCTCCAGACAAAACTTGAACCGAACCAGTGAAGTATGTGGTTGAATTTTCTGACAACTAGATGTCATCCTCCCATCAAGCCAAGGAGCATACCTTGTCTGAAAATGAGTTAGCCACCAACTGTAAGCACAACTTGGATAATCAACTTAATCAAAACGGAAATCTTTTCAAGTCTAAATCCACTCCCCTCTATCCCTTTCCAAAGGTTCAAGAGAATGAGAAGAAAAATGAGACGGCAAATGAAAAGGGGGATTTCACCTTGTCTGATGCTACTGCAGCAAAGACGACTGTCATCTATATAAGTTGATTGGACACCCATCATCCATGAGCCTAGAGATGTATCGTCATGAGCGTATGTCTTCAGAGAGACACTAAATATAACAACTGAATCAGACTGCAACTCCAATAGGTTAATAAAAAAATAATATTGAAAGGCTTCTTCTACAGTTGAAACTATCCACTATCATCAAGGCTGACTGCACTTAGCATATCTATATATATATATTCTGTTGATAAGTAATTACTTTTCCATCTCTTCTACGAAATTAAAGATGATAACCAATATCCAACAGCATCTTCTAAGTTTGAATCCCTTATTTCCACCTCATAAAGCTGGACCACTTGAACTAAGTCAGGATGAATGTATAGAAAATGAGAGAAATTTTTCTCTAGGGGAATAGGGCAGACCCATATCTGTAAAAGGTGCATCATCTCAACCCCAACCTCTCTCCAGCCCTCAACCCAGAGCTGCCCTCCCAACCCCACCTCATCAAGTGTAGTAAGCCAGCTCAAACAGATATATTATTCATTGGACTTATCTAGTTTAACTCTCCCTTTTATAACATGAGGAGGCCTGTTACAGAATTTCATAAACATGCAAGCAAAAACATAATATGGTCACAGACAAATAAACAGGTTCAAAATTTAGGGTTACCCTTCTAAAAATTGGAAACGACTGTATAGCTGTTATGCTACTGTGCTGATAGGACCACTTATACTACTGTATAGCATTTCTAAGAAGAGAAATAAACAAAAAGAGAATCAAATATAACATAAACTTCTCATACTGATCTACATGGCTTACAACAATCAGTTAAGATCTTACTCCCCCCTCTTGGGGCAACCATAGGCTGTTGTTTTTCAGTTATCACAGATATGCCAAACACAACTGAAGCTTATTTCAGCTTAATTTCCCACAAATGAGATCCTCACTTTGCATATAAGACATTGAGACTAACCTGTTTATGTTAATATACTGTGCCAAATTCTTTGAAAGTATAACAAGAGAACTAGCTGCATGTCGGAAGTACCTGAAGATAAAATATTTCAATACTGAGTTCCATACAACAGAAATCGTTTGCCATAGGTAGCAGTAATGTCTAAATGAAAAGAAACACCCTCTGTCAGATAGATGCACATACATTTGTCATCAGGAAGAGGAGACTAGCTGTATAGCTGTCTTATCATCGTACCATCAATACAATTATGTGAACAAAAAATGCAGAATCATCACAATAATAGTTAGTCTAGATATTTGAAAAAAAACAAGGGGCACGTTACACACTACCAAAGACTTCTTCCTACCAAAATTCCTAGGGTACACTTAGTATGAAATTAACAAAAATGGAATAAAATGTAAGAGACGTAATATCTACAAGCATATTAATAATTTAATGATCATTCTTTTGATTAATAACTGGTACTAGTTAGCTCTGTTGGATACAATGAAATAAGCTGATGCAGATGAGATAAAATTTTAACCATTTCATTTTCTTTTATTAATTTGAATTGGGTAAAATGTCAAAAAAAAAAAAAAAAACAGTAACCTTCTGTTAAAAATAGTGGTGGCAGTGTGGTATGCAGCAGCTCTTAGCTGGTGTTTATAGTGGTGGTAGTATAACATAGTGACGGTGGCTACAATGGACTAATAGCTTCTCAGGTGTTAATTTGACACAACTCCAGAGGGGAAAAAGTTGAGTCTCTTTATCTAATATACACCAAAGAAGGCAATATGTTGCTCATGGTGACATTTCTCAACTTATAATCCCATGCCAGACGAGGCAATATGATATTACAAATTACTCATATTAACATTGAAGATGCCTTCTGCACCAGTAAAAGAAAATACAAATAAAAACATAAAATTTCTGCTAATATTCTCATCCACAAGGTAGATCACTTACGATTTCTCATCCCCGAATTTCCACCATTCAGGTTCATACCATGGTTTTCCCCTGAAAATCAACCAAAATAAGATGCTTATAAGTTGAAGCTGGAACCTCCAGATTGAAAATTTCTTAAACTGAGGAAACTTAATGTAACAATTTTATGATAAATAATTATATTTTTTTGGATGAAAGAAGAATATGATAAATAATTATATTATAACTTTGATGAAGACGACAATGATAAAAGCAACCAAAGAAAAAGTATTATAGGTAGCCTAGACTTTGCAGATTACAGTTTAAAATTGAAGAAGTAACTAGGATTGACATAAATGCAAAGGCCTCTACATCTGAATAGTACAAAAACTCTTCAAAGCCAGGAACTGAAATTTACTTAGCGAAGAGGGGACATGCCTACAGATTGATTAATAAATAAAACTTAAGAAAACTCACAGCATCCAGAGAATGGGTAAATTGCGATTTAAAAATTCCAACAATCTTCAACAGAAAGTGGATAATAAGATAAAATACAAGCTTTATTGAGAAGGAGGAACAGTCCCACACAACTTGAAACTAGATCAGAACCACATAAAACTGCCAAATATGATTAAATTCTATTGTAGATGAAACATAGATATGCCATAGCAATTAACTTAGATAAAAGGTAAAATAGAAAATGTACTCTTCTGTTATCACATCTCCAGACTTCATGCATCCAATATAAGCCCCATCCTGACCACGACGACGGTCAAGAAGACTGATTAAACCCTCTGTTAGGCCAGCAAACAAATTCAAGAATGTCTCAATATGTTCACATGAACAGAAATACATTTTTACTGTGAACACGATATCAAAAACAAGGACATCAATATATAAAGGATCTTTACCTAGATCAAGGTCAACATTGTCATCAACTTTCACATAAAAGTCAGCATCCCAGTTCTGAATTGCAGTGCTGAAGAAGAATTTTACTTTTTTAGACAACTCTTCTTGAGCCTCCTCATGGCCTTCCTGATATATTAATAACACATGCTCAAGTTCTATATGTAGCATGTTTAGAGAAGTTCAATGAAAAAATGCAGCCTACTTAAAAGAGCATCCAAAAGAGCATCACTGTAAACAAATGTGAAAAGATTGAAAAGTTCTGAACATTAAATGTGGACAAACAGTATCAGCTCGCAAATGCATGTCAATTAAAGGTCCTTAATACCATAATCACTCCACCCATATCATCCAAGATAAAAAGATTTAACTAATTTGAATTATAACAACACTACAACCATATTCTTACAAGAATGAGGAAGTCCTTTGTTGATCGATTTTCCTCATCAATATTGCGATCTAGGCTATCACCTCGATTAGCACTGCCAATTACAAAGTATAAAGTCATGATAGAAGTTTGACTCACTGATAGTCATGACAACTTTGATAGGCGCAAAAGGAATTACAGCAAACAAATAATCATTAATGGAAATTGGAAATAATATGTGGATAGTATATTAGCTAATAAGGATAAGTGTGCGGAGAAACCTCCGACCAATTACAAAGCGTATGACCACTCCTCTTTCTTCAAGTTTTTTTAAGGCATCACCTGCATAAAAGTGTGAAAATGTCAATGTCAGCCACAACGTCAATACAGAACATAAAAGCTTATATATAAACTTTAAGTAAGACAAAAATAGAGGTAGCAGATTATGTCTAGCAACTAGATTAAAAGTTGAATATTGTTTAAGAAATTCATAAGCATTCTCATTTTCACATCAAATTGAAAACAAATAGCATGCTTTATAAACTAGTTGAGCTTTCTAAAATTATTATTTTCTATGGAAAAACGCCAGCAAACAACTCAAAGACTCCATCTCAATCTAGGAAATTTGATCCCAAACATTGTAGAAGAGCACAAAGGAATATGCAGAGACCAGTAAACATTAACCAAAGTCCAAACAGACCTCTGGGCATCCAGGACCCTCTGAATACATTTCTTTTCAAGCGACTTCCAAATCCAGTATAAACTCCAATAACAGCAAGAAGCCTGTGGTTAGAGGACGAGTGACTTTGCTGCAACTGGTTTTTAAGGTATCCTTGACTCTTAGCCAATGTCAATTCCATCTCAGCTTCCACAATCCTCCTCTCGAGGTCCCTAAAAGACAACATAAATGTCAACGAAAACAGTATTAGAAAAACCCAAACTACTATCAAACAATAACAATCAACCTAAGGAAAGGAAGAATAGAAACAGGGAGACTCTACCTGCATCCTAGGACCATTAGTTTATCTTCAACGGTAAGAACCTTGGGCCTCTACCAACAAAAACGCATTAATATAAGGTCAGAAACTAAAGAGAATAGGACTAGATGATGAGAGATATCATTGGCCCCGGCCCTTTCTTATAATATAAGACTTCCAAGAAATTTCTGATTTCTAGCAACAAATGAGCGCCTAAAATTGAAAGGAAGGGACTTGGGACTAAGATATACCTGGGCTGAGTTCTTCTGTAGAAGATTAGCAAGTAACTTTCGGTTTTCTGCATCTTGCCATAACCTTATTACTCCAAAATAACAAAAACATTAAACTACGTTATATGCATGAAAAACCGAGAGAAAATGTTTCAGATCAGTAGTTTAGCGAATGGCAAAAATTAGAGGAACTAGAAAGCTGATTAAAGTCGCTGTCACTTCCCACAAAACGGGACCATAAAATGAGATCGAAATGCAATTTGCACAATTTGGCTGATGCATTTACGTAAAACTTGGAATTGTAATTAAATCCGATAAAACTTGCGTCAAAGAAAAAGAGGGAAAATAAAGTGCGAGAAAATTTCAACTCTGTAAATTTAATTGATACTTTAACCAAATGTGATAACATACGAAAATTCCTTTCAAATGTTTTCTCAGAAACCAAACTAGAAATTCAGAAGAGGGAAGAGGAAGTACCGGCCGGCGACATAGAGCCAAGCAACACAAGAGAAGAAGGCCATGACGAGGGAAGGTTTGGTGGTCTGAAGAGGCTTTGATCTCCATCGCCTATCGGATTTCGTTGTCGTCGGTAAACTCTCCATCGTAAGAGAGAGAGAGAGTATCAGAATCACAAGGATTTTGGCTTCCGATTCCGCTTAAAGCTTCACTGGAAAGAAGTAGGACTCAGGGTCAGGGGAACAAAATAAAAACAGACACTACCCGTACCGGACGAAGGTAACGGACGGAGCCTATTAATTATTTTTATTTTACTTTTTATACTTCGAACAAAAAAAAAACAAAAGATAAAGGTTGGTTTTAAATATCACAAATAAAAAGGATAAGAAAAATAATTTTTATTATTTATTTTATTTAATAAAATTTATGAGATTTATAAACTATACAGTTTAAATTATCTTTATATTTATAATATCGTAATATTAAATAATTAACCTTATTTTAATTGAAAAGAAAATGAATATTTTTCACTTTTAAAATAAAAGTTGAAATTGAAACATCCCATTATTGGTGTAAGTCCTAACCAAAAATTAGACTCTGGCTTCGCTTATATTGATGTTCTACTTGATTTGAAAAAAATTTGTAACCATAAATAAATGATTCGGAAAATTTTAATTAAATGCTACGTAATTAAAATGTTTTGATAATTAATTTTATTGAGTGGTTATTTTGATGTAATAGAAATGTTTTGGTTTTCGAAGAGTTTTCGCGAGCACACCCTGCTTAACTTCTGCTTTCTAACAAAATTGTAATTGGTAGTTTTACTTGCATCCTCAGCTTAACCACCTACCTACCAAGCAGCAATAAGCCAATGAGGACGCAACAGAAGAAAAAATCAAAGCACCGAGCTTGAAGACGACATGCTACCTTGGACAGTGCAGGCACGATTGATCATGTAAATTACTGTTTCTTCCTAGCAAAGAGGAGCACAAAGGAAATTGTATACTGTTTCTTCAAGCAAACCAAAAAATTGCAATGGCATTAGCGCATGATTGTCTGCAATGCAAGAACGTGAGCAGATTTACATAGAAGCCTACTCCTGAAAGTTCTAAGGGACTATGCTAATTTCTCCAAATTTAAAAGTCAATTATTGCACAACATAAGAAATATAAATTTCTTTCAGAACCATTTATGCCATAACAAACTTCTTTCAAACATAAGTTATCCTATTTCCTCGTCTTCTGAATAGGGGCAACTTGCTCACTGGTTTCCCTGATTCATATGCTCTCTAGCTGCTTCTAGGTAACAAGCTTGCCAAAGATGGAACCCCTTGATTTCTCATTTCTTCTTGTGCACGCTTCATTTCTTCTGGATCTGTTTTTGGCACAATATATTGGTACCATCAGTGCAAGGACATGAGCCAAGCACGCATAATGATCTTCAAAAATTTATAAGAAAAATGTCCCAAGCATGGCAAGAATTATGGAAGTTTTAAGGAATATGCTGCTTTATAGTTCTACCAAATACATAATAACTGCCATTTGCACAGATTGTTCAAGAGATGAATTTCCATCTCATCACGTCACAGGGAAATGCAGATCAACAAGGAAAAGCAAACACAAAATAAGACATCTGGGAATCTGGTGCATAAATATCAAGAAAAATGACTCAATGTAAAAATAAACAGAAGCATTAGAAGCAGTCCATGTTTTTAACTTAAGAGGCAGCTGGTTTGAATGGACAAGAGGTTATCATCAAAGCTAAGAACGAAAATTGAACCATCAGAGGCTAAGCACAATTTTCAGGCAAGGAACACAATTTAGCATTTAAACTGTTCAAGTCTTCCACAGAGAAATAAAGAAACCCATTGCCCATAGATAAAGATCTGCTCTTGGACCAAGATTTATGACAGCAAAAAAGTACCACTCACAAAGAAATCACAATGTATTTTGAACTTGCATCAACATTGAACAACACCCATGGCCTTTTTTTTTTTTTTTTNGCCTTTTTTTTTTTTTTTTTTTGGGGGGGGAGGAGAGAGAGAGGACGCACTATAGCAAGAAGTGGAACCATATATATTCTACAAGATAACGTAAATATACAAAGTTAAAATACTGATGACTGTAAGCTTTTGGCATAAACAGAACTCAATTCTGATGATAATTTTTTTGCACTTCCACTTCAATCTTGACTTTGATAGTTTAATGTAGCATACAAAAAGTCAAAGAAAAGCCTCATGAAATTCTCCAGAAAGGAATAATTAATCATGCCACCCTCCTAAGGCAAGCACAGCCATATAGATATACAAGAGAGTCTGACTCTCAACGAAATAATGAACTCTATAAAGCAAGTTTAGAAGACATACCCATGTTCTCCATTAATTTGGGCATAAGAAAGACAACAATCAGCATAAATCCCACCATCAGACCCATTGGGCTTTTCACAATGGACATAACGGAGAACGGTTCCCTAATCTGCAACAGTGCAATATAACATGAGGTGGAGATTCCAATGATAATTAGAAGGGAGGGGGCCAGCAGACATAAAGAAGAACATGGATATAGTCTAAGTCAACCTCGTAATACAGTTCCTCCCTCAATGGCTCTAACACAAATTCATTAAGTCCCCTCCTATTCTCTGTCAGTGCCGCCTGAATTTTGCCTGGGTTTCTGGCACTAACATCAACCCGTACCTATATTTTTTATTAATGAAATATAATAAGAATGAGCATCTGGAGAAAGAAATATTCAATAAACCAAATCGGGAAAAAATTATAAGATGTGGTTTGCAGATTGAGAATCCACCGGTGAAAAGAAATAGCCTGTTGCAGCCACTTCAATTAGATGAGTCCCTGCAGGCACATTGTGGCTTTAAGCATACATGTTAAGGAATCATGTTGTCTCTTAAAAATAATTTACCAGCACTAACTACAAATCACCAAAAGCAAGAATGAGAAGAAGAGGGGAGAGAGAGAGGGGGGAAGAAGACTGGTTAATATCCCAAAGTGTCGTCACGCTAATTTATACAAAAATAGAATTGAAATTGAAAACAAAGGATACAATGAGAAATATCCATCAGGCTTCAGAAAAGTAACTCTTTGACCACCGTTGAGTATGACTTTGACATTTGAAATTTTTCCTGGAAGAAAGAATTCTTTTGTACCCACACCTGAAAAAAAGATTTATTAGTATGTATTAGGAAAACTGGAAATTACCATTGCAAAACCACTTTATATAGCAAACCCATGCGCAGAAGGAGAATAGATGTGCAATATGCAGTATGCACTATATTTCACATTTCAATCTTCTTGGCAACTAAAATGAACTTGGAGTCATCCTCCAACAGATTTCAACACATGTTAAATTATTGCTAATTTACACTAGCCCATCGCCATCCCCAAAAAGACAATTTCAGCTATAAGTGACTCCACTAAGATCGTTAGATATATCATATACCTTGTCGATGACAAGAAACACTAACATGCTCTGGACACTCACCAATAAATCTTATCAAAATAACTCTTTTCTGTTTGAACCTAGCAGAAGTTTCTGCTAGGCACGATTTCTGTTCTTATACATTAAAAAAATTGAACCAAAGCCCTTAAGAAGCAAGGACCTCTTAAAAAACCACAAAATGACAGTAAATTTAGTCAAGTAAATAAAGAGGGATAAGTCTACCAGATCATTAAAAAAGAAAAACAAACAAACAGGAAAAAAAAAAAGGGAACATGCGGTGCAAAGAGAAGGTAAAAAAAACAAAAAAGGGATGGAAATGACAGGATTAAAGCTTATTTTTTATGACATTATAAGTATAGTAAATAATGTATAAGAGATGCCTAAAATGGTGCAATAAAGCATATTAGACAAAAGATATTGCATTCCAAATCCATTTTGGCCTAACCCCTCGATATTTTAAATTAAATTGCACAATGCTACGAGCAGAAGCTGTAAACTAGGTAAATCAGGACATGAGGAGCAAATTCCATACTTTATAGGCATTTTAGAATTGTCCTACTTGACACTGAGTATTAAGAAGTTTTACAGCACCAGAAAATCAGTATCGAAAAGCAAGTGACCCAATGCTATTACCAGTAATATCCAAGATTCCTAATCAATTTTGATGACAAGACACCACCTGGTGTCATATGATGTAGTTACTGTTAACACAAGCTTCACTTACAACTTCAATTTCAGTACTCTCGTCTGTCTAAAGTTGTTACAAAGCACAGAAAAGTCACCGTCTTTTGAACGGGACAAAACTATTAAGCGACCTACTCTTGCATAAAACATAAACCCATGATTTGAACTCAGATTTTAAGCTGTCAACAAATATCAGATACATCATAGAAACATACTGGGAATCTTCACTCGACCGTTAATAGTGTAGCCTTCAGTAGACCTGCAGAAACAATATTAGATTTTATTAGAAAATAAAATCAATGTCAATATCATTAAGCAATCTTCCTTCATTATCCATTGTGAAAACTTCGTAAATAATAGGGCGAATAAGACCCTCCATTACAAGAGCCGAAGCTCATTTGAATATCTATGAAAAAAAATAAAAAAAAAATCAAGTAAAATTAGTAAGTTATTTATCTGCTGTCTTCCGTCCACAGATATTGAGAAACTAGGGCTAATGCTATAAAGACTATAAAGCAGTAAACTCATACCCAGAGGACTGAGCGAAAGACGAGGAGAAAAGCGCGAAGCATAATTGTACAAAAAGTAATAGGAGGAGTGGTTTGGATCGCATGGTCGATGCCCTAGCAGAAGAGTCAATTATGGAGGATTTTGAGAGCTGATCTAAACCGAACTAAATTCTTCGTGTTCTCAGTTGTGGAACAGGATGGTATGGGATTAGGTCTGTTGCACGCAGGAGCGGAATATAATTAGCATCGAATCAGGATCGTAGGTTGGAAAACACGTTCAACTATGAGACTCCGTTTGTCACAGACAACTTCTTTTTTTTTATTTTATTTTTCCTAAAAAAATAAGATATTCTTTTTGAAAAAACAATAATTTTTTCCTATTTCAAAGGATTGGTTTATATATTATGTGTGTGTTGGTCGATTTATCCTCAATTTATTATTCAATAAATAAAACTTAATTATTAAAAAATCAGTTCTCAGATAACAATTCAAACATAATTTTTTTTAAAATAAAGTATTTCTTCAAAAATAAATCTAACCAAAATTAATTATTTACGTAACTTATTTTTTTATAATTATTCCAAATATGCACCAAATCCTACCAATTTAAAGACAATTTTTTCAGAGGACATTTTAAATGTGTGTGGAAATTCAGAATTTAAGGAGAAGCATATAAAACCGAATTCTAGCCTAACTGATCCCAAAATCACGTTGAGGTAGAAACTACAAAGTACAAACTGTTTAACCGCAACGTGATTCCGGGCTCTTAACCCAAAAACACGACTACATCATCGTATTTCGTTCAAGTCAATGCGATTCGTCCAGATTTGCTATTCTAGGCTTCCTTCCTCATAGTATGGTCACTGTGATCCTTCTCATCCTGTATATCTCCCTGCTTACTTATCAACTTTCCTGATACTTTCATTGGCTTTGGATATAGAGAAATTCTTACAACATTAACAAATTATGTCAAAAATGTTTTATTTGACAAGAAGATTATTACATTCATGGCTAACAGCTCAAAATCTGATCCTGATTACAACAAAAATCTCCATTATAAAAATTAAAAAAAAAAAAAAAGATTACAACAAATATCTCACTCTAGAATCTATACACAAATCCAATACAGTATAAAAGGACATCATCTCTTTTTCTTTTTTCTTTTTTTCTCCTTTTCCTTCGATGGAAATGTCAAAAACCAGGACCAAGGCTATAGAATCAGAACAGTGGACAGAGGACTGTCCAAAGAAAGAATATGTTTTGGCCAAACTAAGCTAGAAAACAATATGCTATAATCCCCACTTCTTCGTGAACCAGTCTGCAAGATTAGCTATCACAAATCCTGCAAATACCTGCAGAACAACAACAAGAGAATTTTGATATTTTTATGTGAAGAAAAATTAAGGCTGAATGATTTGGTAATTGAGACATTCAAATGAGATGCACGCAAATGATGAGAGATTGGGATATGAGGAGCTTAGTAGAGCCAAAGGAAGAGACAACCACTGTTATGGAGCAGGTTTTAATCTGTCCATCTTATGTTTAGAACATTGCAATCCGTTCTCAACCTCCTCCATCCAACTTAGTGAAATCCATTTTGCTAATTTATTTACCAAATAAACTCTTGAAGGCAAAAATATACAATGACACAATAGAAAACATTAAGTTTGAAGATATCTTCGGAGATAACAATACCTGAGCTGAGCCAAGAATGTATATTGCTGAATAATGCCGACCATGGATCATCATGTCAGCCACCATAGCCAGAGGAATCGTGAGTGACATGCCTAAAGTGGCCACAAGGGGAGTTGTCCATACAACACAAAGTGCCCTGGAAAGAGAAGAGAAATTCTAACATAAGATTTTGAGTAATGTGAGTGCATGAATAATTAAGATTGATTTCATGTACCAGAAGTAGTCTGAGAGTACACTTCCAACAAAGCCATTGGCAAGAACAACTTCATCCATTTTAGCAGAGTGGGGAATTGTAAACTTAGGTTCAATTCCTAGAGCTGTCAATGGCCAGACTGAAAGAAATATAAAGAGAATAAGTAATCAGTTTAGCAAACAATTTAGAGATTATTTTATCTTGGAAAGATAGAACATAACAGACTCCTCAACGCCTTCCCCCCCGCCCAAAAAAAAAAAAAGATGAGGGACAAAAGGGAAAACTTACCAAGCCACCATAGTGCTGCCAGTGTAAACAATCCAATATATCCAAACAGCTTTTGCACATCAACCCTTTCTCCTTCTTCACCACAAAATTTTTTGAGAAGAACTGCAGCATTAAGAATGGTAAAAAATGTGATAATGATTCATCATAATTACCTCACAGTACAAAGAACTAACAGCCGAGATATTGCCAAACCTGTAAAGAGACCATATGTCATGGCCGAGAGAAGGCCAAAAAGATCTCCAGCAAGAGAGCGCTTCCCATTGCTGAACACAAATATCAACTGTCAACGCCCAAAAAAATGCATTACAAATAGCAAGCTGGTAATGATATATTCATATGAGATTCAGTTGAAGGATCAGTCAGCATAACATCCTATAAGATCCTAAGAATGTGAGTATCTTCTAGGACAACAACTTGGCTCTGTGATATTCTACAATATAACTCTCATAATAGTCTCAGCTTGTAAAATTACTTTCTGTCTCTGTCATATTATGAATGAAAGTTACATGGATAAACACATACATGCATATAAAAATTTCTCTTAAAAGGTAGAGGAAAGGGAGCTGCATCTGAATTGAAGAAAAGAAGGTAAGAGGCTGTTCAAATCCAGCCTCGACGAATGCAGAGCATATATAGCATAAAAGCTTCATCAAGAATTATTTCTTTGAAATTTTTTCCCCAAAACATAACTTTCATAAGTGATGCCCATATAGCTGAAAACAGCAACCAAGGTCTGAACAAGTATTTCAACTACATATTACACACATTATCATGATGACAACAATGCATGCCAATTTAAAAAATAATAATAAAATAAAATAAAATAAGTTCTTAGTTCTGTCTTGTATTAAGTGAAGGATGTAAGCAATTTGGAACCAAAATTTAATACAGATTTCCACTAGTTTGTTAACCATCTAGAGTATAAAGGAAGAAAGAGGACTAGCTCCTATACATTACTCATTAGTTTCATTGACCTCTAACCAATCAGGAAAAGTAAGAAAATTAAATAAATATGACAAGATCATCAAAAGACAGTAAAAGCTTACCCAGTACTTAATTGAGCCTCATCGGCAGCCCAAGTTTTCCCCAGAGTTGTCATGACAACACCAGCCATACTGACAAAGACAGCAACTACTTTTGCTACATTTAAAGAATCTTGGCCCATAAAAACACCAATGAAAAGAGTGAAAAGTCCTGAAGTAGATGATAATACTGTTGTACTTGCAACACTTGTCCGTGCGAGGGCAGCATTTGATAGATACTAAAAAGCAACAAAAGAGAATTATTAAACTCTAATGCTACCCTTCCTAATGTTATCATAGAACAGAATAAACGTCAAAGTCAAGAATGTATGAATTATGAAGCAAAGAAGTTGATGGACAAAAAAAAGAATCTACCTAGTACGGACTGTAGAAATAGACTAACTTAAAAAATCAGCCATATATGGTTTAGCAAAGAAAAAAAGAAGGTTCAAGGATAAGAGGCATGGAAACATCTCACTGCACTAGTTGCACTAATAAAATGAGGCATGTGCTATTTTAGACAGAATGGAGCCAAGTAGCTTCACATGACATAAAATACATAAAAAATGAGACAAAGTGGTCGAACATGCTAGGCTTGTTAAAAAAAAATGTAAAAGTTTATATTTGGATATGTCTGTGTGAGTGTGTGTTCACCGCAAGTATGAGTCATAAAATACCTGTTTATATAACACATTGACAACCAAAATGAATGAAATTGTTAATAACCACGAGGAAGATTTTTAAAATGTAAGAACTAAGAGCACTCAATCATGTATCATGTGTAGAAGCCAGTTACCATGACAGTTGCTGTGGCAGGAGACGTGAATCCATGAGCTTACTGATATCGTCTTAATATAGTTTTGATATTTTTTCAATTCATAGTTGCTTTTTTATTTGCAGATAATCAAGCATGCCAAAATTAATAAATTGTAAGAAGTATAGATGTCTTATAAAGATATAAACACATTCATCTAAAGGAAAAATGCATATATTTGTAAAAAATTCACTGTCAGATGCCTTATAAAACAAAATGGAGTTATCATTCTGAAGTTACTTACCTCTGTTATAAACCAGATTGGGGCAATGTAAAATCCGTAAGTAGCAATTTCCTTGGTTGTAAGCTCACTCTCTACCTTCAGCGCATGAATATCATTGTGTCTAGCCACCAATGGCTTTGCTTCTGCAAGAGTTGAAAGGTCTATTTCAGAATCTTTTCGAATCACATTCCCCAGTTCCATGCTTTTGAGGGGAGAGCTAATCTGGGCAGAAGATTGATCCATGCTTGCCGCATGTTTACCACTTTTAGAAGAGTGGCGCCTAACTAATTTATACAACCAGTCCTTAATGAATGCTATTGGAAGGTAAACTACCATAAGAGAAGCTCCAAGATATGTCACTGCAAATGGTTGTTTATAATCTGTAAAAATACCCTGTTAAGAAAAATATTGTTCAGAAAAGCATTGATGCATATAAAGCTTGAATGCTTGCGCACTGCATGATAAAGTCTCCCATAAAAAGCTATCCCTTTAAGTTGAACTTGAAAAAAAAAAAAAAGCGTTTTTAATAATATAGCGTCTGACCACGCGTGAATAAGGATTCAGAGGTCACAATACTAGAGAACAGGAGCAAAATCCCATCCTTTAAAACAACCCAACAAGTCTTCAAGCATAGTGTTTCCCCCAAGACAGAAGTGACATATAAAAATAAAGATGTATCTGAAAATGTATTTTGCATCCCTTTAAAGTATCCACAAGGCAGACTATATGACACTTCAGTTCTTATTCAGTCAAAGCCAGGATGACTGCTATACATATAAATTGTTCCACCAGCGGAACTTTGATGTCAGCTAGTTTTATGATTGATTTGTGAAATTTCAAATCGAGTATCAATGAAAAGGCTAATTCCTAGGAAGGTTTAGCATCAAGTAATAGGAAGCCAACACATCAACTCGCATCCATCTCTCAGATACAATAGCCTCCTATTTGATGGTCTGATTAATCAACTGCCCTATACAAGGACATAAGCCCCTGAATCGTTTCATTCTCTTCACTGGTGATATAGAAGATTGATTATCATAACACAAAGGAAAAGAATATAATTCCCAATCTAGAAAGCACACAGAAACAGAAACATATACACATGCACATTTACGAAATACATTTCACCCAAATTCAAAGAGAATTCAATTTGTTTGGGTAAAGAAACTTGAAGGAGAATATTAGACACAGAAAATTATTAAAAAAAAATTTACCTGGGTGACTTCGGCCGAGGTAACCCAGATAATAACGACAGCGGCTATAAGGAACAATCCAGCCTTATATCTCCAACCCATCACAAATCAAACTATGCCCAGATGGAGAAACCAAAAGAATTGCAAAGATCTGCCCAGTTATGCCAGATCCCTGAACCAGCCTTCAATATATCACCTTGTCAACGACATCTAAGAATGAGATCTTAGGAAAGGAAAGCTTCAATCTTGCGTACGGATTTAACAAGAGGTGGGGGAGACGAAGAAAACAAGCTATGTGCGGCCAGTCCAAAGCACGAAGATATTAGGAAGAGGGAGTCAGAGGGAGGATTCTTGCAATGGAGGAAAGCCAAAGAAACGGGCGGAAAGGAGAAAGAGAGGGAAGTGTTAAAATTAAGTTTGGTTATTATTGGTTAATTTTCTCTCTCGAGTTGCTCGAATGATTTGTTTTTCCGTTTTCCAATAGTCTAATTTATAAAATCTCTACTGTCATTACACCAAAAAAAAAAATCTCTACTATCATTTGTACAAAAAAAGGAATCTCTAGTCTAATTTATTGCAGATATTTTTCTTTCCCTATTCCCTCGTTATTGTGTCTTAAATTTCCCTTTTACATTTCTCTGTAGTCTGTATCACATTCCCATGTTTTAAATTTGTCCCAAAATTTTTGGGTGGTTCTCCTAAATTTCTGACCATGAAATTTGCCCCTAGCTCCACCTCAAGCATTTTTTATTATGTTTAGCAACCAAAAGATAATGTATAATTTTTCAGACATAATTGCGTTAGTTAATGGGTCATTTAGGCATTGACATCTCAAACATAAACAAATTAGGAATATGATTATCCTAAGATATTTTGGCAGGTCAGATGCCATTAAATCATCAAAGTTAATGGCGTAATGACTCATGAAAGAGACAGCCAATTAATAAATGATTAAATTTGAAGAGAATATTCGGATGCAAATTAAAACATACTGCTATTCTTCTCAAGTATTTTTTGTTTTCAGCATAGATTAATTTCTACACCGACAATCACATAGTTGACTTTATCACCGTATGACCTCAGTAAACCACAAGTCCTTTTAGTTAATCTCACGTTTCTACCTTGGATTGGATACATTCCCAAATGCTTGAACACATGTTTACGATTAATGACATTGAGTAAAAACGTTCATCATTCTATAAATTCGGTTTATGAAGCATCTTAGTTCAATACATCAATTTGGCAATTGTCTGAATACTTAAATAAACTACTATTAAGACATTCATGGTCCGGAAGAAACTCCCTGAGAAAGCAAACGTTAAAAGCTGCTTTGGCCTTTCCGGAGAAGGAACCGAGGCAACACAAAATACCGTAGCAACAGTGATTTTTTTATGGCCTTCTTTTAAGGAAAGGGAGGCGAATTTTCTGCTAAGAGTAACATTACTTTCATATTATACACAGAGACAAATTCTAAGTCATGTACAAGACTATATAAGTGAGTATAAACAAATGTTTTAATTCCTCGCTAGTTCAAACAAAGGGGTTAGACTCAACAGTATACTTCCTTAGACCGAACGCTCTGCTGCACTCATCCCAAAAACGAGTGCTGTAACTTAAAACGATGTAGTGCAAAAAAAATAACCATCACCGCATTTAAAAAATAAAAACTATTTTACACCTCCACTGAGAAACCTAACAAAGCTATTTGCAGACTAGAAACTTCTTCATCACCAGACAGTATCACGCAGCAATGAGCAGCAACACCGTCTTGGGGCGTGCCAGAATGATGAGTTGGGTAAATAGCACCATGGCAATTTCAGTTTATGGAGGATTAAGCTGTGTTTGGATCTATTTCAAGGTGAAGAACCCCATAATATCTCAGCTGTAATGGTGGCAACCTCTGCATCTGATTCGGAAGCCTCCTTGACATTCCTCAGTATTTCCAATTTAAATTCTCTTTTCTCTTCTGCGCTCAAACCTTCTCCCACTTCCACTTGGATAGCAAATCTTGAAACACAACTAGCAAAGGGAAAATTCTCCAAGTTACCTTTTTCTCTGATCTCCACATTCGATTCCGATTCTGTTTCGAACGAATCATGCGAATCCATCTCAATTAAATCGTTCCCATGCTCCATTCTTTGCAAGTGCATCAGTTTCTCAATCAAGTCTTCTTTAAGCATCGCCTCAATCACTTCCTTTCTCCCAATATAAGCAAGCTCGAGAACACAATCCAAGGTTGCAACTTGAATTGACAAATCTTCTGAGCGTAGAAGGTTGATGATTCTTGGGATTTCTCCATTGGAAAAAATTTCATCCACTAAAGGGGTTCTAATGAATCTTATGAGTGAAGACAGAACTTGTATCGAACAACTTGAAGTCATTGCAATTAAGGCCTTAATTGTTGGACCCATTAGCACCAAACCAACAAACACATTTTTATTGAACCTAACTAAAGCATCTATAGCCATAGCCGCATGTTCTCGAACCCGTTTTGAACTCAATGACTCACTATCGCAGAGTATATGTTCAAGAATGGTAAATACCTTTGCCCTCAAAATCAAATCTTGAAAATCTATATCAAAGCCTTGCGATAACCTTTTCTTGAACTCAATCAAAGCCTTCACCTTTTCGTCCTCGCTTGCCGATTCCTTCAGCGTTTTCACAAGACGTTGAATGGTTAATCTATCAACATGGGCTTGAATTTCTGACTCAATAGCATATGCAACCTGGGAAATCTTGTAATTGGCGATTTGGCGATGAAGGAGGGATCGGAGCCCATAGCCTTGATGTTTCTGGAGCTTTTCAACTGAGGCTCTAAGATTACAGAGCAACTCACAGAGCTTGTGAAGATTTGGGTCTGCTAAAAAAATTGCAACTGCCTTGGTTTCAAGCTCCAAAATAGCTTCAATAGCGGCCTTGGAGTCGGTTCTGTATAGAAAGGGAATGGGGTTAGTGTGAAGATCTTTGGAAGCTTCTCTCAGAGCCTCTAAAAGAGTTAGGACCCGGTGGGTGTCTAGCTTCTGAGGCTCATCCATGGCTGCCCAGATTGGTAGTTCAGGTAATTTTGTTGAGGGAGAGTGCGAGAAACGGCGAGAAACGAAAGGGGACGGTCGACAAAGAGGGTGAACAAGCTCAACTACCAGTCTGCGCAGGAAGTATCCAAGGGACCACTGCTGACTGGACCAGCCATTCCACGTAACTAGTCGTAGGTTCAGAGATGATTTTGTTGTTATTCTTTTTTTCCCCAATTCTAGTTAATTATTATTCTAAATTCCATTAAAATTTAAAAAAGTAGAGAATAAGTCCATAACTATTGTTTTTTGTCTCTCTGATTACCAAAATTATATACTTATCTCAGTCGTTACATGATTGGTTCGAGAAACATATGATAACTATTCTAAACAAAGTGGTACTTTAAGAAATTTATTTGCTAAAGTGGTATTCATTAGAAAATATTTTTATTTTTGTTACTTACTGAAATATATTTATAATTTTAATAATTTAACAATAATTCTTTCAAAAAAAAATTCATTTAAATTGCATGTTGTTCACACACTACTTAATATCAACCTAGCAATATAGCAAGAATTTTGGCAAGAGAAAGCAAGGTGTCACAAGACTCACAACAACGAGATTAAAACTTTAGCTTGATTTTCTTTTTATATCTTATATTACTTTTCTTCTATAACATTTTTTTTAAAAAAATAAATTCAAAACTCAATTTCATTCATTTATATAGTTTCTGTTTTCCTGCATTACATTCGCGTCGTAGGAAAGATTTGATAAATAAGAGACAAAATGAGTGATGAAATGCTCTAGTTATTTAACATCAAAGTAATGAAATGGCAAAACGTGCCAAAATTCTGTTTGGCATCTAGAAAGCAAATGACCCACGATTTTGTGATAAATAATAATCCAACACATATATACGCATAAATAATAACTTTGTTTAAAGTACTTGTGGCTAGAAATAAAATCACATCAAGATTCCAGTCAACTTGTCAATTATTTCTTAAAGATTAGGTTTCGACTTATCGAAGTTCCTTACCTCTATATCTCATCCAATTCCACATAGTATATCCTGAATTCAGAGGTATTGCAATCATCGTTGTTGTAGCTAAAAATATGCTTTAGAAAAGAACATGCAATGTTTTCCTTTTCCTGTTTCTACAATCATTGTTCTTTATCAAAACCAACTAAACCATGTACACCAAAAAAAGAATCAACCAATCCATCGCTTAGAAAGATGAGATAATTTTCTTAATTAATTAAACTCAGAAACTACCACATATATCCAATCCAACCATAACTAGTCAAGTATGTATTTTGTTTTGTCTCCCGAAGTTCTTCAAAATGAAAATACATAAATGAACCTCAACCTTTCAGGTCCTAGAAAAACCACAATTTTTAATGTTTTAAAAAGAAAAGAATACTCTGTTACAATTTCGTTAAATTAGTATTCTTTTGGTTTCGTTTCGTCCAAGAAATAAGAAATTCTTTTCTCTATACTCATCATTTATCTAAGTAGTATATGTATAGTGAAAATTGGAACAATGTTGGTGTTCATACCATACTCAAGCTCTCCAAAAACTTCACGTGGCTTCGATCAGATAGATTTGATTCTGGCTCTTCTATTGTGCGAAATGCCAAGTCTATTAAGAATCCCGATACTTATGCTGTGGTGTCCACTTGAGATGCAAAGTCAGCTTCCCTGATTTAGAACCATCTATGGGAAAATTCTCCTGAACTTCCGCTTCTAAAAGGACCCTTGTGAGTGTCATTATCACTCTTCCAATTTTGTTCTGAGATTAAAATACATAAATTTCACTGAAATTAATAAATCGAGCACTTATTTGAGAAACTGCAGTATAAGATGAAGATGACAAACAGGAGAGAAAACATATAATTCTGGAAAAACGTAAGGGACAGTTCTTAAATCACAGCCAATATCCATTACCATTTTTCATTAACCTCTAATTATTAAAAATTGAAGCAGAGAACTAAATTATGGGGGTTTTGAGTCAACATGTTATCTCAAGCATGAACAGTTTAGAATCTTAAAGCAAAAAATGAACTGCACCGCGCAGCACCAAAGAAAATGACGAGACCGGTTCAAGAAATATCACCTTCCCAAAAGTATCATGATCCCAGACTTCAAGAATTAGCATGTCATGTAAACCATCCTCCACNAATGAGAGAGACAGGGAAGAGAGAGAGAGAGAGAGAAATGATAGAAGAGGGGAAGAAAGACTACCACATAAGCTTGCCAGCTCAGCATTTGACGGACACATCACCAGTTAACGGGCCACGTGGCCTTTTCTGTGAAGTCCAGTTAACGGGCACAAGCGGAGGACGAAAATAGCCGACGGAACAATCTTTCAAGGACTAAAATGTCGGTAAAAATCTTTGGAGGACTAAACTGTCACCGAACCTATCTTTCGAGGACCAAATAGAGGTTTTACTCTAGATTTTAACTTGGTTTTTGATAAATTAATAGTGTAAAAAATGGTAAATATGGATTTTGTAAATTTTTTCATGGAATAATTTAGTAAAATCAGTAATGCTATGAAACTAAACTATATTCTATTGGAAGTTGGAACATCCAGAATAAAATGTTAAACTTCTCTAATAAGACTGTCTGTGTGCACTCACTTAAGGAACAGCTCTATAATGTCCTGAGCCTTACCCTAGTCTTGAGTTTTTTCTCGGTTTTTTTCAACCTGAGGACCACATAAGGGTCAGACTTGCCCATGAAGTCCATTGATGGTAAGTCTTCAGCAGATATCACCGTCACAGATAATACCCCTCTTACAATCACATTACTTTTCTTCCGTGATCCTGATCTTCGGAGCTCATTAGCCTCTTCCTCATCAGCTCCACTCTTAAGGGCCTTCTCGAATGAGGTTAATGAGTAATCAGGATCGAAAGGGTTTTTAAAGCTGTTCTCAACACCATATGGGCAGTACAAGAGCTCCACTTGCACCTAAGGACCAGAATATGTATATGAAGAAGATGACTGGAAGCTCAAGAAGATTATATGAACTATAGATTAACATTACTTTGCACAAGTAGGGTAGTATTAGATAACAAAGAAAAGAGTTAATTCAGATAAAAATGTCAGGTAAGGACCAGATTAGATACCCATTGCAAAAGAGAATTTGTACCAAGTGTTTATCTAACAATTCTTACCTCACCCCTGTATTTATTATCTCTTTGAACCTCCAAATCCTTAACGAGTTTCAACCACACATCCTTGACTTTACCGGGTTCAAGGTCCTTGAGCTGCACTTGCGCACAACCAATAAGCTCAGCAGCCTGAAGGCCTTCATCATCAAAAACTCTTATAGTCAAGTGCTGTGTAGATACATCCTCAACAATGAACTCAAAGTGCTGGTTCCATACTGGATTTAATTGGTTATCCTGAAGATGACCAGCAGTTAAGTACCAACAAAAAAATAAAATAAAATAAAATAAAAAGAGGAAAGAAAGCAAGGTTGTCTTGTCTTACAATAGTTTTGCTGGTTTGGGTTCTGTCACGAAGTGGACGTACAAATAACACAGCAAAAGGATCGGATTTGCCGATCAGATCTTTATTCGTTAAGTCCTTCGCTTGCACTAACTTCACTTCTAGTGTTCCAACCGGTTTCAATTCCAGATCACTGTGAGAGGAAAGAAATAATTACTTTTTCCTCCATTGACGAGAAAATAAGAGTTTTAATTTAAAGGACATTTTGCATACCTGTAATCCCCTGGTATTATAGGTATGATTTTACGTACTGGCCATGTTATAGAATCTTCAATAGCATCTCGAATTGTTTCCTGCATAAATAACATTGAAGTTTATTATTGCCGTACTTATTTCCTAAGAAGTGCTGTATAAGTAATGTGCGTAACTTTGTGGTTGATTAGTCCTCTTGATGACTTACAGTTATCCTTGCAGCATGGTTATGCAAACTTCATACATCATGAATACGCTCAACGTGAATATTTGTTCAACTATAAAATTGTTTATGGATTATTAAATGGGAGAACAGTGTAATCCCTAACTATTATACACTTTAGGAATCTAGTATGAATAAACTACATGTGTGCGATAATGTAGTCCACAACTTACTATCACGTATTCAACCAAAGAAATAATAGGAGTACCATAACAGCGAACTTTATCCGTACCTCTAAAGCATCAGATATCCCTGGGATAGAAGATATTTCACCACCAACGACCTTAAAAGTAAAATCCAGATTTTTCTGTCGGCAGAACAACACAAAAGTAGAAAACTTAAATCAGGTGCACTATTACTGTAGTTGTATGCATTTTGAATTAACTCTGTTTAATGTTAAGTAATGTGCATTATGCCAGTAGCATTCTCCGAATAAATGTGTGTTTTTATTCACATGAAGGAGCAGAGATATTTTCAAATGAATATCTACGGTACATTTCCTTTCTTGATCAATATATTGAAATATATGTATAAATATCCTCATAAAAGCATCAAGTTACAAGATAATACGGCTCACCTTTTCTCTCAAGGAAAAGCAAACTGCTCCAAAAGCAGGAAATTCACCTACTAGAGGTTTGAAGATCAACCTGAAAACCCCAGTGAATCCAATATTTTTTACCTATATAAACAAGTTGCCAGGAAAAAAAAAGAACAGAATGATAAGGAATATCTTAAAATAAATGCTGATAGATGCAAAATCTTCAATGATGTCACTAACAAACCTAGTTGTACAATGCAGCACATGAATCGGCGAAAGATGTGCATATTTTTTGCTGATAAAGATAACAAAACCCCATGTGAAGATTCGCAAATGTACGTATCAGAAAACAGAGACATATGCACTGAGATATAGGGACACAAATTTGTGTAGATAATAGAATATACTTGAGAGTTGACAATATTCATTTTATACTAGTGCACAATTGTAAGTTATAATATTGATCTTTATCCAGATAAATGATCAATAAAAACATCTTGATTACTGCATCTCCTTGAAGTTTATACCGTCATAGCATAATCAAGTACATACAAATAGCACTTTGAAATAAGCAACTTAACAACAAAAGGAAACAGAGATGGAGGATCATATAAGTGGCGCTACAGGTGAAAAAAGATGCATATGAAACCGTAACAGAATACATATATATATATTACAAGCATAGGAACATATAAAACCACAAATTATTTCATACTTGTAAGTAGTTAAGGTAAAAAGAAAAAGAAAATTTCAGATTTCGAACTATTCCTGATGAGTAAGATTGAGAGTAGTTCAGAAGCAGAGTTTTTACCAACAATTTACATGAAATTCTGCAACATTTGTCTGATGAATTACTCTTTTCATCAACCAAAAAGGTTGGTTTCTTTTTCTGCCTTGTGTTTATATAACTGAGATTAAAAATTTAATTCATACAACTATCCGTAATACTAGTTCAAATTACATAACAATTAAAGAAACACAATAGATTTCTCACACAACTATCAGCAAGCAAAAGGTCAGCAGTTAGCAGAAATATGAAAATTACCTGTATAGGTAGTCCAACACCAACTCGGGTTTTAATGTCAAGAACGATATTTGGGTTACCATCCCACTGCATTTCAATCTCCATGGTTACTCCATCAGTCCCACTTTCCTCCTCAACAATTGATATGCCTACCCATTTCCAGCAACTTATTAATCAGCAGCAATATGATATTCTAGGAATAAAGAAAACCAACATCTTATCAAACGGGCTACAAACAGATTTGCTTATCTTGCTTATGAGAATTATTTGGGTGAATTTGGCTATACAAGACCTTTCTGCCAATTTTTTTGGGTGAATTCTGATATAAAGACCTCTCTATTGTGGATTTAGGTGTGCAAAAACAACAATGCTGCAAGTGTTTGGTGTTGTCAGGTAAATATCACCAGTTGATGACCCTAAATTCTCAGTGTTCTAAGTTGTTACAATATTAGTTGCCAGCTGTAATCAGTAGAAGCAGCTAAGGAAGAAAAATAATGAGAAATACCGTGATTAAACAAAGAGACTACCATTAAATGCTGCGATTAATCAAAGACTCTAACTAACCTGTGAATTGCGGAGCAACTGTACCAAGAGTCAACTTGGAAAATTTGAGTGCAGATAAGATAATTGGCCTATATTGTTCGAGAATGGGTTCCACATTGCTTCTTATCAACTCCGATGCTGCCTACTCCATTGGTACCACATATCAAATATTTCCCGATCCTTAAATTTAATAAATACCAACAACTGGAGACATCAGATCAAATTATTCAAAAAAGAAAAACGATTACCTCATCAACATAGGGCCAAATTTTCTCGAGTTGTTTATTAAGCCAAGTTAACTGCAGTTAGTAAAGAATTAATGAGCAAGATCAAAATGCGTGATAGAGACCATATTGATATAGTAAAAGTTGAAGTGTTGAACTCAACTTCTGTCTTCGAGAGAAAACCACCCAGTGTGGATACCACTTTGGGGGGAGAATTTTTCTCGAATCCTCCACTGTCATCCTCGCAAAAGCTGCGATTGTCTTCGCCTAAAATCGTTCACAAGAAAAAAAAACAGCAGATCCACCGTTCAAGAACGATACGAATACGAAAACAAAAACAAATATACCTTCAACACCAGTATTCCGATACGCAAAAAGAATCGTAGAAAGGAAGAAATAAAACGAAATCAATGTAGATTCGAGATTATACCAAATCGGAACGATGCCTGGCTCTGTTACTTTCATAACGAGCAAAAGCGACGATCAAGCCAACACCAAGAACGATGCCAATGATCAAACCGCCGAAGAAGCCCATTTTCCGGGTATGTTGCAGAGACCCTGTGAGTGTAGGCTATAGCAAATGCGCGAAACACAAATGTGTACCTGCTTGGAGGGTGTTCGTTAGCTGAAACATGGATTTTCTGGTTGTTCAGAGGGCATTATGGACACGAAAGTTGATTGGTCACTGAGTCATTTGGTCGAACAGAGAGAGGGAGAGAGAGTTGGCGAGTTAGTTATGTTTGGCAATTGTAGGGGCGGGTAATTCGAACAGAGTTAGTTATGTTTGTGGGCATTAATTAATTGAATTTGTGTTATTTATCATACAATTGATTATTTAAGAAGTAATCGACGTGTTTGTTCAACTGAGTGTTGCCTCATCAAGCAAGTAATCTGTCAATCTGTTCTTCTCTTTTGCTTTTGTCTTTTTTGGTTTTCCTTCCTCGATCCTCGTTCCTAAGATTCGTAACTTGAATTATTTTATCCGTT